>JAOYNN010562204.1:0-13573 GCA_025770095.1 Goniobranchus kuniei
CTCCTCCGCCTCCTAATCATCATCATAATTATTTCCCCCTTCTCCTCTTACTTTGTCTCCTCCTCCTCATCCTCTTTCTCCTTCTCTCATCATCATTTATGTTTGTCTCCCCCCTCTCCTATTACTTTCTCTGCTTCTCCTCCTCCTCATCATAATCATGTTTTTTCTCCCCCACCCCTCTCCTCCTACTTTGTCTCCTCCTTCTCCTCCTGCTCATCATCATCATCATTTTTTTTATTGTTGTCTCCCCTCCTCCTCCTATTTTGTCTTCTCTTCCTTCTCCTCCTCATCATTTTTTTTATTTCTTGTCTTCCTCCTCTCCTCCTCCTTTTCTCCTCCTCTTACTCCTACTTCTCATCGTCATTTTTTATTGATGTATCCCACCTCTCCTCCTACTTTGTCTACTCCTGCTCATCATCATCTTCATTTTTTTTATTTTTCTCTTCCCCCTCTCCTCCTACTTTGTCTCCTTCTCCTCCTCCTCCTCCTCACCATTATCTTACTTATTTTTGTCTACCCCTCTCTCCTCCTGCTTTGTCTCCTCCTACTCCTCCTGCTCATCAACATCATTTGAAGTTTTGTCTCCCTCCTCTCCTCCTACTCTGTCTCCTCCTCCTCCTCGTCAACATCATCATTTTTTACTTTTGTCTCCCTCTTCTCCTCCTACTTTGTCTCTTCCTCCTCCTCCTCATTATCATATTTTGTTTATTTTTGTCTCCATCCTCACCTCCTACGTTGCCTCCTCCTCCTCCATCTCCTCCTCATCATCATTTATTTTTGTCTCCCTCTTCTCCTCCTACTTTGTCTCCTCCTCCTCCTAATCATCATCATTATTTTTTACTTTGGCTCCTTCCTCCCCTCCTACATTGTCTCCTCCTCCTCCTTATCATAATCATCATTTTTCATTTTTATTTCCCCCTTCCCCTCCTACTTTGTGTCATCCTCCTCCTCCTCATCATCATCATTTGTTATTTCTGTCTCTCACCACCACCCCCCTCTCCTCCTACTTTGTCGCCTCCTGCTCCTCCGCTTCATTATCATCAATTTTTATTTTTTGTCCCACGCCTCCTCCTCTTCTTCTTTGTTTCCTTTTTCTTATCATCTTCATACTTTGTTATTTTTGTCTCCCCCCCCCTTTCCTCCTACTTTGTCTCCCCCTGCTCCTCCATATCATCATCATCATTTGTTTTTTTTTTCTCACCCCCTCTCCTTCTACTTTGTCTCCTCCTCCTCCTCCTTATTATCATCATCATATTGTATTTTTTTCTCCCCCCCCCCTCTCCTCCTACTTTGTCTCCTCCTCCTCTTCCTCGTCCTCATCATCATTTTTAATCTTTGTTTCCCCCCTCTCCTCCTACTTTGTCTCCTCCTCCTCCTCCTCCTAATCATCATCATCATTTTATAATTTCTCACCCCCTCTGTCCCTACTTATTCTCCTTCTCCTCCTTCTAATCATCATCATCATGTTTTATTTCTGTCCACCTCCTATCTTCTTACATTGTCTGCTCCTCCTCCTCCTCCTCATCATCATTTTTTATTTTTGTCTCCTCCTCTCCTCCTACTTTGTCTCCTCCTCCTCCTCCTCTTCCTCCTCCTCGTCATCATTTTTTCTCCCTCCCTCTCCTCCTACTTTTTCTCCTCCTTCTCCTCCTCCTCCTGGTCATCATTTTGTATTTTTGTCACCCTGCTCTTATTTTACTTTCTCTCCTCCTCCTCACCATCATCATCATCATATATTATTTCCTTTTGTTTCCCCCCTCTCCTTCTACTATGTCTCCTCTTGCTCCTCCTCATCATTATTTTATTGTCTCTCCCCCCTCTCCTACTTTGTCTCCTGCTCCTCCTCCTCCTTCTCCTCCTCCTCCTCCTCCTCATCATCATCATCAGTTGTTATTTTTCTCTACCCCCCTCTCCTCCTACATCATCTTCTCCTCCTCCTCCTCCTGCTCATCATCATCATTTTAAGTTTTGTCTCCTTCCACTCCTCCTACTTTGTCTCCTCCTGCTCCTCCTCGTCATCATCATCATTTTTTTCTTTTTCTCTCCGTTTTTTCCTCCTACAATGTCTCCTATCTCCTCCTTATCATAATCATCATTCTTTCATTTTATTTTCCCAATTCCCCTCCTACTTTGTCTCATCCTCCTCCTCCTCATCATCATAATTTGTTATTTTTGTCTCCCCCCCCTCTCCTCCTACTTTGTCGCCTCCTACTCTTCATCATCATCATTTTTTATTGTTGCCTCCCATCCTTCTCCTCCTACTTTGTCTCCTTCTGCTTTTCATCATCATCAGTTTTCATTGTTGTCGCCAATCCCCTCCTCCAACTTTGTCTCCTCCTCCGCATCATCAGCATCAATTTTTATTTTTTGTCTCCCGCCCCCTCTCCTCCTACCTTGTTTCCTTCTCCTTATCATCATCATAATTTGTTATTTTTGTCTCCCCTCCTCTCCTCCTCCTTTGTCTCCCCCTCCTCCTCCATATCATCATCATCGTTTGTTATTTTTGTCTCCCCCCCCCCCGGTCTCCTCCTACATTGTCTTCTCCTCCTCCTCTTTATCATCATCATCATTTTTTATTTTTCTCTCCCCCCCTCCTCTCCTCCTACTTTGTCTCCTTCTCCTCCTTCTAATCATCATCATCATGTTATATTTCTGTCCACCTCCTATCTTCCTACTTTTCTGCTCCTCCTCCTCATCATCATCATCATCATTTTTTATTTATGTATCCCACCGCTCCTCCTACTTTGTCTCCTCCTGCTCAGCATCATCTTCATTTTTTTTTCTCTCCCCCCTCTCCTCCTACTTTGTTTTCTCCTCCTCATCATCATCATCATCAATTTTTGATTATTGTCTTCATCCTCTCCTCCTCCTTTTCTCCTCCTCTTACTGCTCTTACTTCTCATCGTCATTTTTTCTTTATCTATCCCACCTCTCCTCGTACTTTGTCTCCTCCTGCTCAGCATCATTTTCATTTTTTTTCTCTCCCCCCTCTCCTCCTACTTTGTCTCCTTCTCCTCCTCCTCCTCATCATCATCATCTTACTTATTTGTCTACCCCTCTCTCCTCCTACTTTGTCTCCTCCTGCTCCTCCTGCTCATCATCATCATTTTAAGTTTTGTCTCCCTCTTCTCCTCCTACTTTGTCTCCTCCTCCTCCTCCTCATTATCATATTTTTTTTTATTTTTGTGTCCATCCTCACATCCTACGTTACCTCCTCCTCCTCCATCTCCTCCTCATCAACATTTTTTCTTTTTGTCTCCCTCTTCTCCTCCTACTTTGTCTCCTCCTCCTCCTCATGATCATCATCATTTGTTTTATTTTTGTCTCCCTCCTCTCCTCCTACTTTGTCTCCTCCTCCTAATCATCATCATCATTTTTTACTTTGGCTCCTTCCTCTCCTCCTACATTGTCTCCTCCTCCTCCTTATCATAATCATCATTTTTCATTTTTGTTTTCCCCTTCCTCTCCTACTTTGTCTCATCCTCCTCCTCATCATCATTTGTTATTTTTGTCTCTCCCCCCGCCCTTCTCCTCCTACTTTGTCGCCTCCTTCTCTTCATCATCATCATCATTTGTTATTGTTGCCTCCCACCCCTCTCCTCCTACTTGGTCGCCTCCTCCTCCGCTTCATCAGCATCAATTTTTATTTTTTGTCTCCCTCCCCCTCTCCTCCTTCTTTGTTTCCTTTTTCTTATCATCATCATGCTTGTTTATTTTTGTCTCCCCCCCCTCTCCTCCTACTTTGTCTCCCCCCTGCTCCTCAATAACATCATCATATTTTTGTTATTTTTTTCTCCCCCCCTCTCCTCCTACTTTGTCTCCTCCTCTTCCTCCTTATTATCATCATCATATTATTTTTGTCTCTTCACCTCTCCTCCTACTTTGTCTCATCCTCCTCTTCCTCCTCCTCATCATCATTTTTAATTTTTGTCTCGCCCCTCTCCTCCAACTTTGTCTCCTCCTCCTCTTCCAAATCATGATCATCATTTTATATTTTCTCACCACCCTCTCCCCCTACTAATCCTCCTTCTCCTCTTTCTAATCATCATCATCATGTTTTATTTCTGTCCACCTCCTCTTCTTACATTGTGTGCTCCTCCTCCTCCTCATCATCATCATTTTTTATTTTTTCCTCCCCTCTCTCCTCCTACCTTTTCTCCTCCTTCTCCTCCTCCTCCTGGTTATCATTTTGTATTTTTGTCACCCTCCTTATTTTACTTTCTCTCGTCCTCCTCCTCATCACCATCATCATATATTTTTTCTTTTTGTTTCCCCCCTCTCCTTCTGTTACCCCCCCCCCAACCCCTCTCCTCCTCCTTTGTCTACTCCACCTCTTCAGCATGATAATTTTTTCCTTTTTTTCTCCCACCCCCACTCCTCTTATTTTGCCTCCTCCTCGTCTACCGCATCATCAGATTTGTTGCTTTTTTCTTCCTTCTCTGCATCTTCTAATTTTCCTCCTCTTCCTCCTCCTCCTCCTCCTCCTCCCCCGCATCATCATCATCATAATCATCATCATCATAATTTCTTATTTTTTCCTCCCCCCTCATATTAATTTTCGTCTTTCTCTCCTTCTCGTCCTCCTCCTCCTCATCATCATCATTATTTTTTTTTATTTTTGTCTCTTCCTCTCTTCTTCTACTTTACCTGCTCCTCCTCCTGCACATCATTAGCATCATTTTTTATTTTTGTCCCCCCCCCTCTCCTCCTACTTTATCTCCTCCTCCTCATCAACATCATCAGCATAATTATTTATTTGTATCTCTCCCCCCACCTCTCCTCCTACTTTGTCTCCTCCTCGTCGTCCGAATCATCAGCATCAATTTTTAATTTTTTATTTCCCCCACCACCCCTCCTACTTTGTCTCTTCCTCCTCCCCATCAGCATAATTTTTTATTTTTATCTCTCCCCCTCTCCTCCTACTTTCTCTCCTCCTCCTCCTGCGCATCATCAGCATCATTTTTTATTTTTGTCTTTCCCCTCTCGTCCTACTTTGTCTCCTCCACTTTTTCATCATGATAATTTTTCACTTTTGTCTCTCCCCCCCCCCCTCCTCCTACTTTGTCTCCTCCTCCTCGTCCGCATCAGTAGCGTCATTTTTTATTTTTGTCTCTCACCCCTCTCCTCCTACTATGTCTCCTCCTCCACGTCAGATTCATCAGCATCATTTTGTATTTGTTGTCTTACGCCCTCTCTTCCTACTTTGTCTCCTCCTCCTCGTGCTCCTTCTCATTATTCTTTATTTTTCTCCCCCCCCTCCTCCTACTTTGTCTCCTCGTACTCTTCATCATCATCCTTTTCTTATCTCTTCCCCTTCTCCTACTACTTTGTCTCGTCCTCCGCCTCCTCAACATAAGCATCATCAGAATTGTTGCTTTTTTCTTCCTTCTTTCCTTCTCCTAATTTCCCTCCTCCTTCTCCTCCTCCTCGGCTGCATCATCATCTTCATAATCCTCACCATCATCATTTCTTTTTTCTTCCTCCTCATCATATTAATTTTCGTCCCCCTCTTCTTCTTTACCTCCTCCTCCTCCTCATCATCATCATTTTGTATTTGTGTCTCCACCCCTCTCCTCCTACTTTGTTTCTTCCTCCTCCTCCGCATCATCAGCATCATTATTTATTGTTGTCTCCCTCCCCCCCTTTCCTCCCACTTTGTCTACTTCTCCTCATCCGCATCATCAGCATCATTTTTTATTTGTTCTCTCCCTCCCCCCCCCCTCCCCACTCTCCTCCTACTTTGGCTCCTCCTCCTCCACCTCCTCATCAGCATCATTTTGGTTATGTTTTTGTCTCCCTCCCCCTCACCTCCTACTTTGTCTCCTACTTTTCGTCCGCAGAAATTTTGTTCCCCCCTCCCCTCTCCTTTTACTTTGTCTCCTCCTCCTCGTCTGCGTCATCAGCATCATCTTGTATTTTTTGTCAACCCCCCCTCACCCCGCTCTCCTCCTACTTTGTCTCCTCCTCCTCGTGCTCTTCCTCAACATATTTTATTTTTATCTCCCCCCTTCCCCCTCTCCTCCTACTTTGTCTCCTCCTCTTCATCATCATCCTTTTTATCTCACCCCCTTCTCCTCCTACTTTGTTTCCTCCTCCTCCTCCTCCTCCTCCACATCACATCATCAGAAATGTTGCTTTTTTCTTCCTTTTGTCCATCTTCTAATTTTCCTCCTCCACCTCCTTCTCCTTTTCCTCAACTGCATCATCCTCATCATAATCATCATCATCATCATCATAATTACTTGTTTTTTCCTCCCTATCATTTTTCTTTTGTTTCCCCCGTCCCCTCTTTCTTTGTCTCCTCCTCCTCCTCCTCATAATCATCATGTTTTATTTTTGTCTCCCTCTTCTCCCCATACTTTGTCTCCTCCTCCTCCTCCTCCTCCTAATCATCATCATAATTTGTTTATTTTGCATTCCCCCCTCTCCCCCTACTTTGTCTCCTTCTCCTCCTTCTAATCATCATCATCATGTTTTATTTCTGTCTACCTCCTATCTTCCTACTTTGTCTGCTCCTTCTCCTCCTAATCATCAACATCATTCTTTATTTTTGTCTCCCCGCCTACACTCCTACTTTGCCTCCTCCTACTCCTCCTCATCATCATCATCATTTTTTTTATTTTTCTCTACCCCCTATCCTGTGTCTCCTCCTGCTCCTCCTCATCATTATTTTTGTTTTCTCTCCCCTCTACTCGTACTTTGTCTCTTCCTCCTCCTCCTCATCATCATCGTCATCATCATTGTTTTTGTCTACCCCTTCTCCTCCTACTTTGTCTCCTCCTCCTCCTCCTCGTCATCATCATCATTTTGTTTCTCCCTCTTCTCCTCATACTTTATCTCCTCCTACTCCTCATCATCATGATCATATTTTTTATGTTTGTCTCCCTCCACACTTCCTACTTTGTCAGCTCCTCCTCCGCCTCATCATCATCATACTTTTTTATTTTTGTCTCCCTCCTCACCTCCTACTTTGTCACCTCCTCCAGCTCCTACTCATCATCATCAATTTTTTTTTATCTTCCTCCTCTCCTCCTACTCTGTCTCCTCCTCCTCCTCCTCATCATCATAATCATTTTTATTTTTATTTCGCTCCTCTCTTCGTACTTTGTCTCCTCCTCCTCATCATCATCATCATTTGTTATTTTTGTTTCCCTCCTCTCCTCCTGCATTGTCTCCTCCTCCTCCTCCTCCACTCCTATCATTATCGTCATTTTTTATTTTTGTCTCTCCCCTCTCCTTCTACTTTGTCGCCTCCTCCTCCTCATGATCTTCATTTGTTCATTTTTCTCTCCCTCCTCTCCTACTACTTTGTCACCTCCTCCTCCCCCTCCTCCTCATCATCATAATCATTTTTTATTTTTGTCTCTCCCCCTCTCTCCTCCTACTTTGTCTCCTCCTCCTCCTGCGCCTCAACAGCATCATTTTTTTATTTTTGTCTCCCCCCCCCACCTCTCCTCCTATTTTGTCTACTCAACCTCTTCATCATGATAATTTTTTACTTTTCTCTCCCCCCTCCTCTCCTCCTACTTTCTCTACTCCTCCTCGTCAGCATCATCAGCGTCATTTGTTATTTTTTTCTGTCCCACCCTCTCCTCATTCTACGACTACTCCTCCTCATCCCCATCATCAGCATCATTTTGTATTTTTGGTCTTCCCAACTCTCCTCCTACTTTGTCTCCTCTTCCTCGTAGTCCTCCTCATTATTCTTTATTTTTGTTTCTCCCCCGCCCCTCTGTTCCTACTTTGTGTCTTCCTCCTCGTCCCCATCATCAGCATCATTTTGTATTTTTTGTCTTCACCCCTCTCCTCCTACTTTGTCTCCTCCTACTCGTGCTCCTCCTCATTATTTTTTATTTTTGTCTCCTCCCCCTCTCCTCCTCCTTTGTCTCATCCACCTCTTCAGCATGATCAGTTTTTACTTTTGTCTCCCCCCCCCCACTCCTCCTATTTTGTCTCCTCCCTCTCGTTCGCACCATCAGCGTCATTTTTCATTTTTGTCTCCCCCACCCTCTCCTCCTACTATGTCTCCTCCTCCTCGTCCGCATCATTAGCGTCATTTTTTATTTTTGTCTCCCCACCCTCTCCTCCTACTATGTCTCCTCCTCCTCCTCCGCATCATCAGCACCATTTTTTATTTTTGTCTCCCCCCCCCTTTCCTCCCACTTTGTGTACTCCTCCTCATCCGCATCATAAGCATCATTTTTCATTTTTTCTCTTCCCCCCCCCTGTCCTCCTACTATATCTCCTCCTCCTCCACCTCCTCATCAGTATCATTTTTTTAAATTTTTGTCTCCTTCCCCCTCACCGCCAACTTTGTCGCCTCCTTCTCGTCCGCATAATATTTGTCTCCCCGCCCCCTGCTCTCCTCCTACTATGTCTCCTCTTCCAGGTCCGCATCATCAGCATCATTTTTTGTCTCCCTCCCCCCTCTCCTCCTACTTTGTCTCCTCCTCCTCGTGCTCTTCATCAATATATTTGATTTTCATCTCACCCCTCCCCCCCTCTCCTCCTACTTTGTCTCCTCCTCCTCTTCATCATCATCCTTGTTTTTGTCTCTACCCCTTCTCCTCCTACTGCGTCTCCTCCTCCTCGTCCTCCACATCCCATCATCAGAATTGTTGCTTATTTTCTTCCTTCTGTCCATCTTCTAAATTTCCTCCTCCACCTCCTTCTCCTCCTCCTCCCCCGCATCATCCTCATCATAATCATCATCATCATAATTATTTGTTTTTTCCTCCCCATCATTTTTCTTTGTCTCCCCCTTCCCTCCTACTTTGTCTCCTCCTCCTCCTCATAATCATCATGTTTTATTTTTGTCTCCCTCTTCTCCCCCTACTTTGTTTCCTCCTCCTCCTCCTAATCATCATCATCATTTTTTATTTCGTTCCCCCCCCCTCTGCCCCTACTTTGTCTCCTTCTCCTCCTTCTAATCATCATCATCATGTTTTATTTCTGTCTACCTCCTATCTTCCTACTTTGTCTGCTCCTCCTCCTCCTAATCATCAACATCATTTTTTTTTGTCCCCCCGCCTACACTCCTACTTTGCCTCCTCCTACTCCTCCTCCTCCTCATCATCATTTTTTTTATTTTTCTCTCTCCCCTATCCTTCTACTTTTTCTCATCCTGCTCCTCCTCATCATTATTTTGTTGTCTCTCCCCTCTCCTCCTACTTTGTCTCTTCGTCCTCCTCCTCATCATCATCGTCATCATCATTTTTTTGTCTACCCACTTCTCCTCCTACTTTGTCTCCTCCTCCTCCTCCTCCAGCTCAGCATCATCATTTTAAGTATTATCTCCCTCTTCTCTTCTCCTACTTTGTCTCCTCCTCTTCCTCCTCCTCGTCATCATCATCATTTTTTATTTTTTTCTCCCTCTTCTCCTCCTACTTTGTCACCTCCTCTTGCTCCTCATCATCATCATGATTTTTTCTTTTTGTCTCCCTCCTCTCCTCCTACTCTGTCTCCTCCTCCTCCTGCTTATCATAATCATATTTTCTTTTTGTCTCCCTCCTCACCTCCTACTTTGTCACCTACTCCTGCTCCTCATCATCATCATAATTTTTTCTTTTTGTCTCCCTCCTCTCCTCCTACTCTGTCTCCTCCTCCTCCTCCTTATCATAATCATTTTTTGTTTTTGTTTCCCTCCTCTCCTCCTACATTGTCTCCTCCTCCTGCTCCTCCTTCTCCACTCCTATCATTATCATCATTTTTTATTTTTGTCTCTCCGCTCTCCTTCTACTTTGTCGCCTCCTCCTCCTCATGATCTTCATTTGTTCATTTTTCTCTCCCTCCTCTCCTACTACTTTGTCACCTCCTCCTCCCCCTCCTCCTCATCATCATAATAATTTTTTCATTTTTGTTTCCCCACTTTCCTCCTTCTTTGTTTCCTCCTCCACTTCATCATGATAAACTTTTATGTTTGTCTCTACCCCCCCCCCCTCTCCTCCTACTTTGTCTCCTCCTCCTGCTGCGCATCATCTTTTACTTTTGTCTCCCCCATCTCCTCCTACTTTGTCTACTCAACATCTTCATCATGATAATTTTTTTACTTTTATCTCCCCTCCCCCCCCCCTTTTCCTCCTACTTTCTCTCCTTCTCCTCGTCAGCATCATCAGCGTCATTTTTTATTATTGTCTGCCCCATCCTCTCCTCATTCTACGACTCCTCCTCTTCATCCCCATCATGAGCATCATCTTCTATTTTTTGTCTTCCCAACTCTCCTTCTACTTTGTCTCCTCCTCCTCGTGATCCTCCTCATTATTCTTTACTTTTGTCTCCCTCCCCCCTCTCGTCCTACTTTGTGTCCTCCTCCTCCTCCCCATCATCAGCATCATTTTGTATTTCTTGTTTTCCCCCCTCTCCTCCTACTTTGTCTCCTCCTCCTCGTGCTCCTCCTCATTATTCTTAATTTATGTCACCCCCCCCCCCTCCTCCTACTTTGTCTCCTCCACCGATACATCATGATAATTTTTTACTTTTGTCTCCCCCCCCTCTCCTCCTATTTTGTCTCCTCCTCCTCATCCGCATCATCAGCGTCATTTTTTATTCTTGTCTCCCCCACCCTCTCCTCCTACTATGTCTCCTCCTCCTCGTCCGCATCATCGGCATCATTTTTTATTTTTTCTCTTTCCCCCCCCCCTCTCGTCCTACTATGTCTCCTCCTCCTCCACCTCCTCATCAGTATCATTTTTTATTTTTGTCTCCTTCCACCTCACTGCATACTTTGTCTCCTCCTCCTCCTCGTCCGCATAATTTTTCTCCCCCCCCCTCTCCTTCTATTTACTCTTCTCCTCCTCGTCCGCATCATCAGCATCATTTTGTAGTTTTTGTCTCCCTCCCCCCTCTCCGCATACTTTGTCTCCTCCTGCTCTTCATCCTCATCCTTTTTTATCCCTCCCGCTTCTCCTCCTACTTTGTCTCCTCCTCCTCCTCCTCCACATCACCATCATCAGAATTGCTGCTTTTTTTCTTCCTTCTGTCCATCGTCTAATTTTCTTCCTCCTCCTCCTCCTCCTCCCCCGCATCATCATCATCATAATCATCATCATCATAATTTCTTGTTTTTCCTCCCCATCATATTAATTTTCGCCTTCCTCTCCTTCTCCTCGTCCTCCTCCTCCTCCTCTACCTTTGCTCCTCCTCCTCCTCCTCACCATTATTTTTTATTTTTGTCTCGTCCTCTCTTCTCCTACTTTCTCTCCTCCTCCTCCTGCGCATCATTAGCATCATTTTTTATTTTTGTCCCCCCCTCCCCCCAACCATCTCTCCTCCTATTTTATCTCCTCCTCCTCCTCCTCCACATCAGCATAATTTTTTTTCTCTACCCCCCCCCTCTCCTCCTACTCTCTCTCCTCCTCCTCGTCCGCATCTTCAGCATCAATTTTTATTTTTTGTCTCCCCCCCCCACACCCATCCTACTTTGTCTCTTCCTCCTCCGCATCAGCATAATTTTTTTTTAAATTTTTATCTCTCCCCCTCTCCTCCTACTTTGTCTCCTCCTCCTCCAGCGCATCATCAGCATCATTTTTTATTTTTGTCTTTCCCCTCTGCTCATACTTTGTCTCTTCCACCGCTTCATTATGAAATTTTTTTACTTTCGTGTCCCCCGCCCCTTCTCCCACTTTGTCTCCTCCTCCTCGTCCGCATCAGCGTCATTTTTTTATTTTTGTCTCCCCCCCCCCTCTCCTCCTACTATGTCTCCTCCTCCTCGCCAGCATCCTCAGCGTCATTTTCTATTTTGTTCTCCTTCACCCTCTCTTCCTACTTTGTCTCCTCCTCCTCGTGCTCCTCCTCATTATTCTTTCCTTTTTTCTACCCCCCTCTCCTCCTACTTTGTCTCCTCCTCCTCTTCATCCTAATCCTTTTTTTTTTTTTGTCTTTCCCCATTCCCCTACTGCTTTGTCTCCTCCTCCGCCTTCTCCACGTCAGCATCATCAAATTTTTTTTACTTCCATCTTTCCTTCTCCTAATTTTTTACTACTCCTCCTTCTCCCCCTCTTCCGCTGCATCATCATCATCATAATCATTCTTATCATCATTTCTTTTTTCTTCCTCCTCATCATATTAATTTTCGTGCTCCTCTCTTTCTCCTCGTCCTCCTCCTCATCATCATGATCATTTTTTATTTTTGTTTTCACCCCTCTCCTCTTACTTTGTTTCCTCCTCCTCCTCCGCAAAATCAGCATAATTTCTTATTGTTGTTTCCCACCCCCTCTACTCCTACTTTGTCTCCTCCTCCTCCTCCTCCATCTCCTCATCAGCATCATTTTTTATTTTTTGTCTTCCCCCCCCTCCACACACACACTTTCCTCCCACTTTCTCTACTCCTCCTCATCCGCATCATCAGCATCATTTGTTATTTTTTCTCTCCCCCCCACTCTCCTCCTACTATGTCTCCTCCTCCTCCACCTCCTCATCAGCATCATTTTTTATCTTTGTCTCCTCCTCTTCCGCATAATTTTTGTCTCCCCACACCCTCTCCTCCTACTTTGTTTCCTCCTCCTCGTCCGCATCATCAGCATCATTTTCCTTGGTCTCCCTCCTCTCCTCCTACTATGTCTCCTCCTCCTCGTCCGCATCATCAGCATCATTTTGTACTTTTTGTCTTCCCTCCCCCCCCTCTCTTCCTACTTTGTCTCCTCCTCCTCGTCCGCATTATCAGCATCTTTTTTTTGTTTTTTGCCCCCCCCCTTCCCCTATTTTGTCTCCTCCTCCTCCTCCATATCCCCATCATCTGTCCATCTTCTAATTTTCCTCCTCCTCCTCTTTCTCCGCCTCCTCATCCGCATCATCCTCATCATAATTTCTTGTGTTTTCCTCCCCATCATATTAATTTTCGTCTTCTTCTCCTTCTCCTCGTCCACCTCGTCCTCCTCCTTTTCCTCCTCCTCTTAATCATCATCATTTTTTTTTGTCTCTTCCTCTCTTTTCCTTCTTTGTCTCCTCCTCCTCCTGCGCATCATTAGCATCATTTCCCCCCCTCTCCTCCTCCTTTGTCTACTCCCCCTCTGCAGCATGATAATTTTTTCCTTTTTTTAACCCACCCCCTCTCCTCTTACTATGTCTCCTCCTCCTCGTCCACATCATCAGCACCATTTTTTTCTCCCCCCTCCCTTTCCTCCCACGTTGTCTACTCCTCCTCCTGCGCATCATCAGCATCATTTTTTATTTTTTCTCTTCCCCTCCCCTCTCCTCTTACTATATCTCCTCCTCCTCCACCTCCTCATCAGTATCATTTTTTTTGTTTTTGACTCCTTCCCCTTCACCGCCTACTTTGTCTCCTCCTCCTCGTCCGCATAATTTTTGTCTCCCCCCCCCTCTCCACTCCTCCTTCTATGTCTCCTCCACCTGGTCCGCATCATCAGCATCATGTTGTATTTTTTGTCTCCCTCCCTCCTCTCCTCCTACTTTGTCTCCTCCTCCTCTTCATCCTCATCCTTTTTTATCCCCCCCCTTCCTCCTACTTTGTCTCTTCCTCCTCGTCCGCATCATCAGCGTCATTTTTTATTTTTGTCTTCACCCCCCCCCCACTTTCCTCCTACTATGTCTCCTCCTCCTCGTCAGCATCATCAGC
>JAOYNN010562315.1:0-13565 GCA_025770095.1 Goniobranchus kuniei
TTAAAGCAAATAAAAATGCAACTTTTTAAAAGTATTTTACATTGAAAAGGTATATCTCTCTCTTAACTTCTCTCTCACATCTCTTCCCACCACATTCTCTCTGTCATTTCCATTCTCCCCTCCCCCCTATCTCCCTTTCTCTCACGTGCGAGCGCAAATAAATTATGTTTGCATAGTAGTATGTAGCCTACATTACCGTGCGTCGTTACACGACTACGCAAGAATTCAGTGTTGTAAACAAAGACCTTGTGCCTGATTGTCTCTATGGGGACCATGGGCAGCTGCAAAAGACTGCGGCGTTCTATTGTTTTGCCACCAGAGGTGAAACGGCACAAAAGTCTGGAGATCAGTACTGAGGTATGTTCAATCGTAACAAAATTTGGTTGCCGCAGCTACCTGGTTGCCTCGTGGCTTGTGGCTGTATGACGGGTCGTGGATAGAGCGGGTCAGCACAGGAATTTTGTTGTAATAGAAATCGAGTGAATTCTTCTATTGTTATATATTTAGAAATACAAATGAATAATAAGGAAAAAAACATGGCTTCCTGTTCTTTTCTGTACTACCAAAATTTTGCTCTTACCAATTTCGTTACATCGTGTTTCCACCTCGTCTTTCTTTGCGCTGGTAGTTTTAGCTTTCTTCTTCCAACCCCCCCCCATCCTCAGGTCTTTGATCCTTTCCAGCTCCTCTCAGACCCTCAACCGCAGTAATGTAACTGTCAATATTCGAGTATGTACTTTGTTATCCTAATGATCGGGTCACAGGGTTCCGTATTATAGTTTGGTATGGAGGTAGCGCGGGTTAAATGGAATCAAAGCGAATAAAATTGATTTCGTGTTACAATTTAGTGGCCCCAATCATTTAAGCATAATTCATTGAAATATGTTTGGATAAAACAGATGGTTTCACTTGTATTTGTTTACTGTTTAACCTTTTTTTTTTTGTCAACAGAGACGCATAAAACCCAAGATATCAAGTTTACGTGAGTACTTTTAAAATTAAATAAACCCTTCATGTACACTTTTCTTCTTCTTCTTCATTTACAAATATTTTTTTTTTGTCATTTAAAAGAAACTATTTGGATTTATTACATATGTGTATATTTGAATAAGGTATACCTAGTAAAAACCTTGATGGCTTTATCAAAAATTTTTAGAATTTATTAATAAAGAAGAGTTTTGTGTATACTAGAAGTAAGACACAAGCCATGGGAGTCACAAGATCTGGGTTCCAACCAGGCTAGTGCCAGCCTCTGAAGATAACATTTCTAGATTTTCTTCTGTCCCTCATCTAGTCCTATCGAACATACAAATTGCACATCTAAAAGTAAGAACCCTTGGCAGTTGAAAATCTTAGAAGAGTAGGTTGAAAACTGGCTTCCCAGAGAAAGTTTATATTCCCTAATGTCATTCTGTTCTCCATGTTTTTCAAAAGGCTTGGTTGTGTCATGTGAAAAACCCTGTCATAAACATCTGTATCTATGCAGCATCTGAACTGCTGTGGTGGCCCCAAAAAGTTGAGATAAAAGCCAAAAGAAGAAAAGGAAGATTCTTATGCTAGGTTGGGTCTACCTGGAATGGAATTATAAAACAAAATGAGCCACCCACCTCTGACCACAACTATGAGCAAATGTGTTTTGATACTTGCTTTCAAGGGTGCATGAACGGTTTATGTTTTAGTTTCACATATGGCATTGCCTTTGAATTTGGTGAAAGGCTGCCTTTACATAGCATGGTATGTTCTCTCAACTGTTCCATTTTTGCTTTTCGTCATGCATGGCTGCTATGCTGTTTAGACCTTTGGGAATTTCTGTACTGCAGCGTCAAGGCCTTTTAAGGTGTCAGGGGCCCAAATTTGAAGTTACTAATATCCATACACTCAAATCAGAATCTGCTGCAAAGAACATACTGGCTCTGTCTTATTCATCAAAATTCTCCTTTCATGTTCTTTTAGGAATATTTTATATCAGTTATGAGATATGCCACAAATCTTCCCTTGTATTACAAATCTTTTTTCAACACAGAGGGACTTTGTAAACTGAACACACCAGACATCAGATCAGCAATTTCATGTCATTTACTGACTGACATTCCAGGAAGGATGTGTGTGTGCGCATCGGGTGTGGGGTGGGGGGTGTCTTATGCTTTCTGTCCTTGATTTGAATTATAATATAATTTAATATCCACTTATTCACCTCCATACTGTCCGACAGTCTGAACACAATTTTTATTTGTAACAACCAAAACCAAAACAAAATATGCACTCTTGTAGTTAAACATTAGAGGCTAGGATTTATTTCAAAGTTGTATAAATAGAGCGAACTGTCAAATGATCCTGTAAAGTATCAGATGTGTGATTCTCTATTGTCTCGTGGGCTGTTGAGACCAAAGAATAACTCATTGAGCCTTAATAAAGCTGATTATCTATATCTTTTGCAGGTAAGAATAGAGGACTAGAGAGAGAGAAAAAGAAAGAGGAGAAATTGAAGGTAACAAAGAAGATCCTAAAAAGCCATGGGGGCAAAGCTGTACCCCGTGAGATGAAACTTCTCTCAACAACAGATGGATTCTGGTCATCCCCCAAGCAGTTCAAATCAAGGCGATCATCAGGTGCTAATGTGACAGCTGGAGAACACACTGACACCAAGAAAGGGAAAAAAAGCCAGTCTTTGTCATCAAAGGATTGTCAGAAAACAGCATCACCTGCTGCCCACAAGAGAACACCCAAACATGGGAAGGAAAGTGGAAAGGAAGCAAACTCTTCCCAGAAGGGTTCTAAATGCACGGCAGAGTTGAAGCGGTTGGAAACGACAGATGGTTTTTGGTCTCCTGGCATCTCTGAAACCACAATCATGTCTGCCAGTGAACCAAGTAAAGTCGTGGAAAAGGAGAGAGAGACCTCTGTATCAAAATCATATACACCAAGCATCATGTCTGAACTAAAAAGACTTCGAACTACTGAGGGCTTTTGGTCTCCCAGCTTTCAGAATCCTTCGCCTCGACCAAGTTCGAGAGATGCAAGTCCGTCTTCCACCAATTCCTCACTGGATAGACTGGCTCGGAGATCCTCCATGAAACAAGCTGAGAAGAAAAAGGATGGTGATCCAAAAGTCACTGAGGCAGAGAAAACAAATAACAATATTTCACTTAAAAGGACAAGGTCGTCTTTATTGCTTACTGAAAAGCTCAAAAGTACAGCAACTCTTAAGTTGAGTGATAAAGAGATCTCTCCAGGCAGTGAAGAGCCCTCCCCTAAACGTTCTAAAAAAAGTGTGATGAAATCGAAAGAGAAACCAGTTGTTTTGAGAAGATTAAGAACTTCATTAGGAAGTCCAAACAGCCATGATACTCCCTCAAGTGTACAAAAGCAAACTGTAAAATCAAAAACTGATATTTCGTCGTTGCCAGCAAAGACAGACACTACTCATCAGAAAAGTTCACCTTCAGTTGTTTCAGATTATGTACAAAGTGCAGAGCTGAGAAGGTTGAACACCACAGATGGTTTCTGGTCACCACTACCCAAAATCTCCTCTGTTTTAGGGGGTCATACAAAGAGGCCAGTCAGGAAATCATCTGTACAGTCTCAAAGCCAGCTTCTAGAACACCGCAAGAAGAAGTTGAAAAGTTTAAAGTTAACAGCTCGCAACATAAACCACACAGTAACGGGTGTCAGGGGAAAGCCACCATGCCGTGTTCAAAAACGAACAAAACTACAACATCAGATTGTGACAGCCAGTCAAGACATTGCTCCTCCTGTCTTAGATAAGCAGCGACGGATTGTCACAGCTAGTCAAGACGTTGCCCCTCCTTTTGTCTCAGATAAGCAGCGACGGGTTGTCACGGCTGGTCCAGACGTTGCTCCTCCTCCTGCCTCAGATAAGCAGCGACGGGTTGTCATGACTAGTCCAGACGTTGCTCCTCCTCCTGCCTCAGACAAGCAGCGAAGGGTTGTCATGGCTAGTCAAGACGTTGCTCCTCCTCCTGCCTCAGATAAGCAGCGACGGGTTGTCACGGCTAGTCCAGACGTTGCTCCTCCTCCTGCCTCAGATAAGCAGCGACGTGTTGTCACGGCTAGTCAAGACGTTGCTCCTCCTCCTGCCTCAGATAAGCAGCGACGGGTTGTCACGGCTAGTCAAGGCGTTGCTCCTCCTCCTGCCTCAGGTAAGCAGCGACGGATTGTCACAGCCAGTCAAGTTGCTGCTCATCCTCCTGCCTCAGATAAGCAACGACGGATTGTCACTACTAGTCAAGTCGTTGCTCTTCCTCCTGCCTCAGATAAGCAGAGACGTCCCAAGACATTCATGTTTGGTGCTAGAAGGAAAAAGTTCAAGCGTAAGAAAAGAACAGTGACACTGGAGCAAGGACAGTGTGCTGAAGCTAACTTTAATTCAGTAGAGGTTGTGGAAAACGCGGCAGTTACAGCCAGAAGGGGTGCTTCAAAGGGAGACACTGTTCCAGTAATCGCTGTGAAAGGGACCAAGAAATGGCACAGTGGGAGACACCCTTTAAGACAAAAAAGGGATATCACTCATGCTAAGAAATCAGCGGACAGACTTGTCAGTAAGGAGGATCCTGTCAGTCAGTCAGTTGAGGTCTCGATGGAATGTGAAGAGAATGTTGGCTCAAGCCAACCTGCGTCACAAAAATCTGATTCCATCATTAGCTCAGTACGGAGTGAGCATTCTGATGTGGAAAAGAATGAAAGAGTTGGTCGGGATTATGAGTTCAGAGGAACAAGGAGAAGAGCAGCACAACTGTTGGAAAATAAAGGGTCAACTGTGCTCGGGAAAGTAAGGCAAAAACTCCGATGCAGGAGAGGAGCAGCAGTGTCTGCTAGAAAAGGAGTAGCAAGAGGACAGAGCATACATGTGGTCAGAAGAGGGTCCAGAAGTTTGGAAATTGCAGAGCCTTTGGGTAGAGGCAGGAGGAATACAAGGAGGCTCAGAGACAAGGGATCAGGTAGATCTTTAACAGAACTTTCAAAGGATACCAGTTGTGATGTTTCTTCAGAGACAGGTCGTAGGGGATCGGCTAGAAGTAGAGGAAACTCAAAGCCAATATTGGTAAGTGAAGGTTTGAGGGACCAATCAGAACAAAGCATGAAGAAATCACCCTTCCACAGTATATCAGAAGAAAATCATTCCAACATCTTCGATATCATGCAAGAAGCCACAGCGCAAACGGGGGAAGTCAATAAAGGGAAAGCTTTCAGTGATACCAGTGAATCCAACTCGTCTCAGATTCCAATCAAGGACAAAGTTTTGCCAAGTATCAAATCTGATCTTAAGGTTGATGCCAAAGACATTTGTGAGCAAAATGAGAACGGTTTGACTCCTGATAACAAAGTTGATGTGAATTTACCAAAAGCATCTGTAGTCGCAGGTGAATTAGTCATAAAAAATTCTGTATCAGAAAAAAATATCTGTCAAAACGATGGGAAGGAAGAAAAAGTACCATGTGCAGAGCTTGATGTTTCAGGTCAAGAAGTTGAAAGTGAAACCAGCATGGAGTTAGATTCACATGGTGTTGGTGAAGTCAATTCAGACAATGACATTAAAGAACAAAAAGATGATGGACAGATTCAGAGTATCTCTTCTGTCAAACTGAAATCCAGGGAAATTGAACTTGAGACTATAAACTGTCCGGTCGATGCGCCAGATAAAGGTGAAAAGAACCTGGATGACAATGAGTCAAGTCAACATGAAAATTCCCTGCCCGAGGAAGAGACAGATGTAAACAAAAGTTTATCGGTAGAAAAGGAAACTAGTGGGGAGGTTGAATATGATTCTAGGCCAGAAGATGCAAATGCAGGTGTTAATCCGAAATCTGCGGACGAACAGCAGGGTCACCAAAGTGAAGTATCGATTCATGAAACCAGTGTAGAAAAGGACAATGATTCAGACAATCCTGTCTCAAGTGCAAATTTGTTGAAAGAAGAAAATTCTGTCAATGTCAATGAGGGAAGATGTGTAGAACATGAAAATTTCCCAGTTAGCATTGGCAAAGCCGACAAGGGTACTGAGACTGACCACCAGATTTCTGATGAGAAGTCACCTGATGATGCCAGTGCTATTAGTATTAAGGTAGGTTCTGAACTTGAACATTCACAATCTGAAATGTGCCACCATGAGCATCCCTGTGCTAAGATTCATCAAAGTGAGGATTCATCAAGCACAGAGTGTGAGCCTGAACCATCAGAAAACCATTTAATGGAGGCTAAAATTTTGGAGAATCAATCAGAGATTTCCATTGATCGTGTGGTTGGAAACCCTATAGATATTATTGAGCAGGTAGAAAAAGAAGAACAGAGTAAAGAAGAAGCTCCACAAGATGGATTGGAACCAATGTTGCCATCCACCATGATTCCTTCCGACCAAGATTTGCATACTCTTACTGTAGTCTCAAATGACATAAAAAGTGATGCTCAGAATTTGATCTCAGATCAAAGCAATGATGAAAGATCTGTTGAAAAGAATGGCCAGGATATGATTGATGAATCAGTGTCATGTGACATCACAACTGAGGGAAAAGAAAGTTCAAGTGATCCACAGATGACAGAGCAAGTCTTGAGTGCAAATGACGACTCTTTGTGTGAAAAGAGAACAGGGGAAGGTATCATTCATAAAGATGATTTGGTGCGACCACGACAAGATTTTCTGTGTAATGACTTAGTGCCATTACAGGCAAACAGCGATACTATAGCAGTAAATGAGGAAGTAGGCAAGCAAGGCTCATCATTATCCCAGAGCAATCCTCTGCGAAGAGTCAGGAAGCGCCGATACAATAGTTGGAGTCGAGGAGTTGTAAAAAAAGCAAGACGTATTTCAACCCAAAGCAAGCTTCAACAGTCTAATAACAGTCTAAGTCAAACGAAATCCTTACTTGGAAACATTAAAGAAGACATATTACTAAACAGGGACCAGTCTAACAGGACTACGAAATTACCTTCAATTCTGTCATCAAATACTGTAGCTGAATTGGCTGAACAGGCTTCCAAAATTTTGAATGTATCATCTAACGGTGATAAACCAAAAAAACTGCTGAATGCATTAAAGCGGTTAAAAACTGATGCGAATCTTGCTAATGCCTCCATCAGTACCAAGACTCTTCAAACACGAGCACGTAAAGGCCTTTTTCCTATAAGTCGTCGAGGGCCTGCCAGCCGGCTTAAACTTGTAGCCTCAGAAAGTACCATCTCATGCCCTGATTCAACAGGAGACCTGAGAGTAGAGGCTGATTTACCCTTATCAGAGGATCTGACAGACTTGCAGGGCGTTAGAGATGAGATCCCAAAGCTAGAAAAGACTTGTCTGCCAAAGTTATCCCCCCTGAACCTTGTTGCTACCAGACCTGAGGATCAGGCTCTGGTGGCTGCTGGCCCACCTGTGTTAACACCACAACAGCCCCTAGACTTTTTCACTCCATCTAATGTGGATGTTAAGACTGCTGCAGGTGCAGAAGAGGAAGTAGTTAATGAAAGCGTTGATGACACTGACTTTCATCTCTACCTCTCTGGTGCAAGTGATGAGGAAGACGCCTCTGCCTCTCATCTCCAGAATCAGGCGACTACAAGTAGGCCTACAGAAATTTTCTCTGGTACCTCAAAAGCAAATCAAGGGAAATCACAGCAAGTTCCCATTTCATCAAACAAAACAAAGGCAAGTCCTGTGTCTTCAGGTCCTGATGTCATCCCTGAAAGCCAGCCTCCTACCACTGCAACCCCCGCATCACATAAACCTAAGATGCGAGGAAAGAGGGGTAGGCCTCCAGGTATACGTGTATCCCAGAGGGATGTTTTAAACCAGCAACCAAAGTCAGTTCACAAATCTATCCCCCCAATCGACATCCCTCCCAGACCTATGAGAACATTCGAGTTTCGAAAGAAGACAACAAGGTCTCCTCTTGAGATGTTGGAGATGAAGAGGAAGCAGGAGGAGGCAATATATGATCTAGAGATGGAAAGGATCCAGGCCCGAAAGATTATCCGTCGAGAAAAACGCATCGCCCGAACGCCAGTGGATGATTTAGCAGAACAGGAAATTGCTGCATATTTTAATCTGAAACCTTGCTCTGTGGTGTTGAGTGACTTTGTGAAGAAGTTGAATTTGAATCAATCACTTTCAGATTTGTACCATGATAATATTCCCAGGGGTGCATATAGTCCTGAATATGAAGATGATTTGGAAGATGAGGATTGGTGTGCTGACTTGCAGGATGTTGAAGATGAATTTGAGGATGAATGTGTTGAACAGTCAAAAAATATAAAACGCCCTCACATTCCCCGTTTGAAATTAAAAAGGGTTTCTAAGAAAGGCCGGCCAACTGTAATTGCATCCAAGCCACGGAATCTTGTATCTGAGCTCAAGTCTCCAGATCAGGAACCTCTTAAACTAGTCATCAAGACAGAGGCATTCTCTGATGCAGAGGATTCAACCAGAAATTTGCCAATCGAACCACAAGGATCAACTGTATTTGAGAACAATTATATTCAGTTTCTAAAGCAGAGATCAATGAATGCAAAGATGCCTGTTTCAAAGTCCTCAGGTCTCCAGGAAACCAGGCATTTGTCATCAATCTCAAGGGATTTGAAAGAAAGGACAAGTGTTATCCCAAGCAATCAAGGCAAGATAAGTAAAGATGATCCTTTCAGGTCCTCTTCCCTCAAGCCTGCCAACCTCTCATCATCCAGGTCACTGACCGATAACACTGTGTACTTGCAGAATCCGGCAAAAGGCAATCAGGCTCTCATCTCCAGTTCGAAAAATGCATATTCTGAGGTGGCTCCTCATAATGTAGCCAATTCTGATGCACCTAAGTCTGATGCACATTTGTCTCTGCCAGGGTTGGAATTGGTTGCGGAGGAAGAAGAAGATATGCTCATCGTTGACCTCACTAGCCCTGATTCCAAACATGAAGACATTCCACCTCTGGATGAGTCTGCCATATTGAGTCCCAATGACCAAAGTAGGTCAATGGCTCAGGGTCCCAGTGAATGTACTGCTTCAAGTATGTCAATTTCAGCTTTTTCAACTCTCAGTGAGTCCAAGAGCAAACCTGAGTCAACTTCTGTGGGAAAAGAGATATGTAATTTTTCTTCTAATTCGAGCAAAGATGTATTGGATAAGCAGTTTAACGCTGTTGAATCTGAATCTGATCATGCCACTTTTGGGATGACGAAAAATGACCTGTCCAAAATAGGCAGTGAAGGAGAATCAATCGCAGCTGATAGTGAATCAACTAACACTGCTGTTGTCAGCAAAGTGATCAATAAATATAGGGCAAATGATGTAAATGAGGCTGCCTGTCCAAATGAACTAAAGGGGAGTGTGGAAGTAAACGGCAAAGGCTTGTCTCTTGAAATAAGGACAAATTCAAGCCCAGTTTCACTTCAGGGTGATGGAACCATCCAAAGCAGCGTTCACAATTTACAACAAACGAACGAACATATTGACAGACCTTTATGTTCTGTAGCAAAGTCAGATGCTGAGTCTGAAAAGGACTCTGTCACCAAAGTTACCTCTTTTGATAATAACAGAGATTTTCCTTTAAGCCAAGAGAATGTTGAAATGTTGGCATCTTCAAATAATAACAATAAAAATAGTGATAATAATAACATTGTCAAGCCGTGCAAAACATCTATGTCAATAGATTCAAGCAGTCCAGTTCATTCTACTAGTGAAGAGCCAAAAGGAGAGAGCTGGAAACTGAAAAGCATACCAGCCAGCTTCAAACAAATGTCTGGGTCCTACAAGTGCAACCGTTGTAGTTTCACAGCAGTCTCAAAGCTGTCCATCGAGTCGCACATTTACAGCCACATCCCTGGTGTCCATTTTCAGTGCATAAAATGCCAGTCGGAGTTTAGTTCCATGAATGCTATAAACACTCACTTCATAAATTCACATCCTAACACTGAAACTGAATTCTACATTAGTAGAAACGTGGTGGAGAGTCATTTTTACACTGTCTCAGCAGAACAAGAAGAAACAGTCACATCGCAAATTGCCACAGGAAGCAGTGGACAGTCACCTCCCCTCATCATCTCCCTTGTCGTCAGTGGGGGAGCGAGGTCAGTTAGGAGTAGTAGTGCATGTCGGAGATTTGTATGCACCCACTGTGGATTCTCTACCAACGTTAAAGAAGACGTTCAACAACATGTGTCTGACTTACACGCCGCACAGAGGCTGTTTACATGCACATTGTGCAACGATTACGTCGGTCTCTCTGAATCTGAAATTAGGGAGCATAGTGCCTCTGTTCATCCTTCTCGACAGCGGCCCTATGTCAAGCTCCCAGACTTTTACGATGCAGATCAGCTGGCGATGATTGAGACGAACGGAAACTCAGAAGAACGTGGGGCAAATGTCTTGAGAGTAAGCACGCTGTTCCCTGGAGATGAATCACCTCGGGAGCAGACGTCCGTTGGGCATCAGATGAAAGCCAAGGACTATTTGTACCTTCAAGAGGGTTGGAAGGGCAAGACCAGCGCTGAGGCAGACAGCACCACGGCTACCGACTACTCTGATGAAAACTTGGTGGATGCCACCTCTAAGAATGAGGCGACTAAGGATCTCAGGTGATTATTTCCCTTCATCTCTCAAACATATACTATTAAATAGAACAAAGAAGAGCAGCTTAGTTTCATTTTTTTTCTCTTCAGGTGATAAGTAGTCTTATCACTATTATATAATTCATCTTTGAGCTCATTTACAAATCCACCTGGTTCACCGTGGCCCTGAAAATCCTTTCCATCTTTTAGACAAAAGACGCATATGAGTAAAAAATTTTCTCCTTTTGGATGTGCTATTTCATTTCAATATTATGTTCAAAAATGCTAGTACAGTGGTCTCCACTTAACAATCCACATTCTCAGGAGACTGAGAAATGTGTATGTTAGCCGGATGTGGATGTAATGTAAGGCTGAGGGCAGTTGATGAGAGATGAATCACTTCAAACACAAACGAAATGCTAATCAAACAATGCCTACACCTAGGTCATTGTAGTATGTAGCTCAGCCACAGAATGCACAATTCTAAAGAAAAGGCATGGCCAATGTCATTGTGAAATGTGAGCAGATTAAGTGCTTTTTGGCTTACCTGTCAATCACTGCGGGCCAATAAAATTAAATTTGGGTATGACAGATGCACACTGAAATGAACAAGCAATGTTGCTTCATTCAATTAAATACAGCAGGTGGGCAAGGCTGGACAGGGGTTATTGCTGACCTGCTGTTGTCAATACACACTCTCCTATGAATGGTTTGACAGTGACGATTGCTTTCTTCTGTTTGGACAAAGCGGTGGCACTATCATTTTTGCAATGGCCAGCACTTTTAACTTATTATAGGCTTATTTAAAATCACTTGCCAGACTGTTGGCATTATGCGTTCTCGCAATGCAGCATGTCTGAAGCGAGCTATGCCTGTCAGTGGGTAGGGGGGTCTCGACGAATGTCATTGCTTACCTGTTGTCTGTATGAATTGTTTGAGGTGTGAGTGGTGACAAAGGTTTTCTTTTGCTATAGACTTCGAGGTTAGCATTATACATTGCCCTTTTTCGTTATGTCTGACATGAGCTACAGGCTTCGATACTTTATTTTTTTCTTCTCTTTTTTTTTTTTTGTCAGCTGAAAAAAGATAATTCAACAGGCTTCTAAAATGTGGATGTTAGATGAAGTAATGTGGATAATGTGGATGGATATTAGTGGGGTAAATTTTTAAGAAAAAATTCTGTATCCTGCAGAAATGTTTATGTTAGGCAGATGTAGATTTTAAGATTTTATCTTTTAAGTATGATACAGTTTTTGTCACCTCGTCTGATGATCTGACTTGACTGACTTAAAGCCCTTCACCGAGGTTTCATCTGGCTCTTCCGCCAGGGCTGCCATCAGATTGTTGTCTGTTAACTGTGTCTAGTGATGTTTCTGGCTTGCTATCTGATGTAGTCTGTTCAGGTCTTCCTCGTTGTTTAATTATATTAGTTAGGGCCAAGCCATCCTCTTCAAGTCCTGCCTGATGGCTGTGATCATATTTATTCTCGGTGTGCCTCTTTTTTTTTGTAGGCTTGAAAAGACTTCTAACTGATCTGCTTGCAGGGGTAACTTCTTCCTGCTTAAAATATGTGCAAATAATCTTTACCTGTTTCTTTGCATTGTCAGGGATATTATAGGAGTTTCATTCGTCTTTTTGCACATAAAATGATTTTTAAAAAAATTGTCATTGGCTATTTGGTGTTAACGACTGTCCTTTGTTATTTCCTGATAGTCTACGAAAGTTTAAGTTTATACCATTGGTCTCCCTTTGCAGGCAGGAAGAGAGCTGTTCATCCGAGGCCAAGTCATCCTCAAGTGACAACAAAGAACCGCGCAATGGGGATTTGCTGAATGCCCCGCAAGCAGAAGATGGTGACGTCTGCAATTTGAAAATTGCTGAAGTTGTCAGTCTGAGTGATGTTTCCCACTTCCCAGAAGATAGTCATACCATTAATGTGATGGCTCCCAGCCCCCAGGTAACTCAAAACAATATTTTTTTTTCTTTTTTACAATTCTTTACAAAAAGTTTTTGGTTTTAATTTTATATGAAGTAATTTTAAGCAAAAATCTTTTCATTCTTTTTTTCACTTTGTTTATCTCTACTTATTTCATTTATTTATTTTGTTTTTTTTTTAAATTTTTTTCTTTTTTTCTTTTTGTGTACTTTGTTTTTTAAAATTAGGTTTATTTTGTTTTGTTTTGTTTTTAATTCTGTTTTTAATCTTTTGAGAAAAAAAATTTGTATGCTTTCAATAATTGCCATTGTCTATGCTTTCAATAATTGCCATTGTCTATGCTTTCAATAACTGCCATTGTCTATGCTTTCAATAATTGCCATTGTCTATGCTTTCAATAATTGCCATTGTCTATGCTTTCAATACTTGCCATTGTCTATGCTTTCAATAATTGCCATTGTCATACTTATCATTATCCTTTAAGTCATCATTTACCATCATATGTACGTATCTCCTCTCCTTCATGTCTGTCTGATTGTCTTTTATTGTCTACCAAAATTAATACCGTAAACGCATGCATATAGTCTGTACAGTTCTATGACTCAGAAAGCTTCTACAAATGAAACAGAGAAAAGGTTAGAAGCAGTTGAAATGTGGTTCATTTTAAGAAGAATGAGAATATCTTGGAGGTAGTGAATAAAAAACGTGAAATCAAAATCAGGATACAAAATTTTAAAGGCTCCTCAGCTTAAAGACAATGAGAAGGAGACAAGGATGCAATAGTGTTTGTGTGTCTATCTCTCCTCTCCTCCCCATATATCTGATTGTCTCTCGTTCTGTATCTCTATCTGGCTGTCTCGTTTTGTGTCATTTTCAGTATGGCACTATCTATATATAGAGAGTTTATGTCTCTCTCAATATTTCCCTCTGTCTGTCTGTCTGTCTGTCTGTCTGTCTCTCTCTCTCTCTCTCTCTCTCTCTCTCTCTCTCTCTTCTGTCTGTCTCTGTCTTTCTCCCCGTCTGTCTGTCTGTCTGTCTGTCTGTCTCTCTCTCTCTCTCTCTCTCTCTCTCTCTCTCTCTCTCT
>JAOYNN010562426.1:0-27600 GCA_025770095.1 Goniobranchus kuniei
AGAAGAAGAAGAAGAAGAAGAAGAAGAAGAGGAAGAAGAACAGTAATATAATAACTGTAATGACGAATATAGCACAGGTTGGAGTACAAACGACTGACTTCTTAGGAGAGACGACAAACTACACACACAGTGAGACAAGTAATCAACAGGCTGATGACAGTTCCAGATAATTCTTTGGATGATCAACGTCGACATTCACTTGAGCACAAGATGAGACTATAGCGACTAATAGATTGTCCTATCTAGTGATAAGTTGTTGTAATGGCACTTCTGATAACACTGCTCAACACACATTCTGCCCCATTGGGTTTGACAACTGTATTGGGGTGATTTGGGGTGCTGAGTTCAGGTATGGCATCCGTTTAGCTGCATTGGTTCACGTTTTTGTGTTACGTCAATATTGGGAATTCCCATAGATTACTCGTATTATAAAGATATCATATGTATCAAACTAGCAGAAAATGCTAACAAATTTCTTCCTATTCATATTTTGAAGTGGGACTGATGGTTCTGTAAGAGTAACATCAGATTACTTCCACAAAAATACTGAAAATCAATATTTTATTAATATTATGTGTAATTATTGTTACAATTTACTAAAAAAAAAAATTATGTGTCTGGCAACTTTGGGAAAATATCTGGCTACATCTTTTTCTTCAAACTGCATACAGATGAACTTCCTATTAAGCAGACGCTCAATTCTACTAATTTTTGAAGCAGTGCTATATTCTTAAAGGATTACTTTAAATAATCAAATTCGATGAAGCGCAGTGTCATCTGATTTTCACATCAAAATTATAAACGTTTAACCAATATTACTTTTGTTTAATAGCCAAATATCTTTTTTTAAATCTAAGTTATATCTAGGATTTACCATACATTGGTAGCCTATATATCTGGATCCAGATTTTGAATTTAATGCACAATCCTTGAATAGATCTGTTCTGAGAAATACCATAGTAAACATGAGCACATGTTCTTTTGTCTAATTTATGCATCTCAATTCTACTTGTCATTTAGCACTTTTCTTGATCCAGGTCTAGATTATATGTCTGAAGATGATCAGTTTTTACTTGGCCAGCAGAGCGGTATAATCCTGGTAGGCCTACATACCCATGCTTCTTATGTTTTGTGAAGGCCCCGGATACTGAAGAAGGGTGTATTCATTCAAACCACCCCAATCACCTAATTACTAAGCTTGGACTATGACCAAATAAAAACAGGTGCATTTGATTGCCAAATTTGAACATTGATGCTAGACCAAGCCTTTCTGGAAGCAATGTCCTGTATTGACAAGGCCAAACGGGCTTCTTTTAATGAAATAAAACAAACTTAGACAACTATAAAGACCGTGTTCTACCGCTGTTAAGTAAATCCTTTGAGAAATTACTGTCCAATATGAGTTTTACAATGCACTTTCTGCAAAGTGATCCAGAAGAATTCCTACCAAACTTTGGAGTTGTAAGTGACAACCATGGTGAGCACTTTCATCAAGATAGAGATCTTAGCCAAGAGATGTCAGGGGAGATGGATGTCAACATGACAGCAGACGATTGTTGGACCATAAAAAGGTAGAATTCACCATTGAAACACACCAGAAGGTCCCAAGAAAGAGCATTTCTTATTGATTAGCAATTTTCTTAAGACTCAAATTTAATGTCTTTATATTGCAAATTGTTATTATACAAACACATTGGTTATTTTAGGGAAAATGATATTCAGTATGTTCAAGTACATTTTCTTATTAAAAAAAAAACATCAAAAGATGCACACATCAAAATATTAATCGAGAAAAATGCAACAGCATGATGATATTGTGCTAAAATAACAACAAAAAGAGGGTTTACAGTATCTCAAAAACTAGACCTGATAGAAAAAAAAATGAATGCCATTTCCGAAATCAGCGCCCTTGAGTTGGTACAAAATCAACTTCAAACCACATGGGGCAGTAAAAAATTGATTTTGTTGACCAGTGATACTGATCTATTTGTTCTATTCAATAAAATGTCTTCTTTTTTTTATTTGTTCACTTATAAATTGAGTAAAAAGGCAATCAATTTGTCGGACACCCTCCTACCATTCATTCTCCCAGTACGCTTAACAAGGATCTCTCAAGCATTAAAAATAAGTAAAGGAAAAGGTGGGGAAAGCACAAAAATTCATTTCAAAACAGCAAAAGATCTAGAACAACTATCAATATTGGTGAAAAATAGACGTTGATGTAAATGCTTCATGGGAGAGAAACACCAATTGATCAGCCGATGCCGCCGAGTTAGTAAACGTCAGGATGCGATCTGTTTTAAGTCAAATACATCATGTAAGGCCAATCCTGGCGTGGCTCTGTAGCTCTGTAACTTACTTGTCTCGCAAGCTCATCAGCCCAGCCCTACAATAGGATAGCGTATGTATGGTCTGTAGGACCTAGTTATTTAAGGTGCTGTGTCATCACATGTGCTAGTTTTGGTCTTCCATAGTGGCACTCTCCGTTTCTGGTTATTGAAAAAAAAAATGGATCCCCTACATCTGCTTCTGAGATCTAGATCTGGATATACATGAACCGTGCATTTTGAGGTCAAACGTATAAATCTATACTAGATCAAGAGTCGAAATTAAACTAATTAAACTTAATTTACTTGACATTACCTACTTCTTGATAGTGCTTGCTGGAAACAGTGTGAACCGGTAGTAAAAACAATCGGATCGAGCGTCTGACACGATCTATGCGAGACGTGGTGTTGGATGGGCCCTCTGACACACCAAGTCAGCTTGCTGACATAGAGAGACCGAGATAGCTTACACAGCGACGCTGTTTTTCCCGAACAAAAATAGCGTGTTCGTTAACATGATGCCAGTTAGGTCAGTCAGTTACAGAGCTACAGAGCCACGCTAGGACTGGCCTAAGTGTTTTTCTCTTCATTGGGTGAATGTATCCTTCCCTTAATCTGCACAGAATATGCCTCACTGAAAATCGTGATAGTGGTCATCACCTTCTTCTGAAGTTCTGTTGTACTCATATATGTATTGTTGTACTCATTATCATCAACAATTGCTTATCTTTGAGGACGTAGCATTTTTGACAGCTTCATTGAATTATCTCTGTCTTGCATCAATCTGCCCGCCTCTGTCTGTGTTTCCATCATATCCCTTCCATTGTCGATATGATCGTCCTATTTACCTGTGTCGCCTCGGCAGTGCCCGCCATGTTTATTTTTTCACACTCTCGAGTATTTTTTTCAAGTTAAAAATCCAAACTTTAATCTTGTCAGAGAATGTATTTCAAGCCATCTTCCCTCAACATGTATTTTTCTCTTACTGGGTGACTTGCTTGATGTTAAGTCCACGTCACTTTCAAAATGTGTCTATTGCATTTCATTTGTTACGGAGATCAACTTAAAACTACATGACAATTACTTTAGCTGGGATTCAAAAATAAATGTACTAGCAGCGGGACATGAATCGTACTGTTTCTTCCTTGTAATATCTCAATGGACTCGACTTTTACCATCCAGGCATTGCACCTTATCAGTCTTCACCAGATTCTGGCCGTGAAAACTTTAAGAATAAATGATGATTTTGGAAGTGTTTCTTTGTTGCGTTTTTTTTTCTTTCCCACTTTTTTCTTTTTTCTTTTACTTTTTTTGGTCACAGTGGCACAATGATGGTGCGTTAGTCTTGCAGACAAAAGGTCGCAAGATCGAATCCCAGTCAGGCGATTCTGATTTAATCCCTGGGCAAGGTTATTAACACGTATTGCCTCTGTTTCGCGGGGCTGTTTTTACGCTGACGTTCGGTTTTCAGTTAAAAGCCAAAAGACAATTTTCCCTTCCGGTATGAATATAGTGGTATTTTTTTCTGTATGTCTATTAATTAATTTATTTATTTATTTTGTATTTAACTATTTTATTTTATTTATTTATTTACTTCTTATTTGTGTGTAATTTCTTTTCGAAGGTTTTTCGCTGTTTTCTGACCTGGGCATGGTGCGGTTTAATTCTAAATCTAGAATGCAAATCTCTGTCATCTGTCACCAATCTACAGCTATAGCGTGTTTCAAAATTCAAAGTCACGTATTGAAGCCCATAGCTTATCTTCAGAACTAAACATCGGGTAAAAAAAATAAGCATCGGATAAAATTGAGATTTTGTGTATGGCTATGGCAGACCATGACCAAACAAAAATCCTACTTCCAAATTTTTAATCTAGCGTTCTTTTTTGATTAGAGCTATGTAAGATACTGAAGATGGTTGAAGGTACAATATTTTTATCTACCGTTGAACAATCCAATACATTCAAAAGTTTAATGAATGCAAAAGAAAAATGCTAATTTATAAAACTCTGTTGGTTTGTTTTGTTTTGTTTTGTGTTTTGTTTGGGGGAGGTGCTTTGTTGTTTTCTTTTGGGATTTTTTGTTGTTTGTTTGTTTGTTTGTTTGTTTGTTTGTTCATTGTTTTGTTTCTGGATCTATGAAGCATATCTCTATGACTTGTTCAATAGACAAAGTAACATGACGTAGATCTAGATGTTTAATAACAGCGCCATATTAAACTGTAAAATAAGTGCATTGGCCTAAGCCTAGAGACAGACCTAATTTTCGAAATAACTCTCAAACCTAAACGTAATGTGTCGTTTAGCAATGCGTCACAATTCTTAACAGTATAACATTGAAATGTTGACATGTTTTTCAACTCGACATTTTTACATAGGACAAATAAACAAATTTCTCAATTAAAGTCGATTTCGAACTGGAAAAATCACTTTCATTTGGTCATTGATAAATCGAACGCGGAATAGTCTCAGAAGGATTGAATAGAGGATTTCAGAGATATAAACGATTTCCTGTGGCTCTAAATTATGAAAAGGATTATAACAACAAGATACATATAATAGCTAACTATCTCATAATCTTGTAAAGGTGTTTATCCCAATTTCAGTTACCATGAATATTATGTGAGTTGCCTTTATTCAATCATAGTTGGATCATTACATTAAGTTTGATGTGCACTACCACAAAAAGTTAAGGATCACCTGTGCAAACATTCATAACTTTCAGAAGAAGAACGCCAATAAGTTGAAAATTGGCAAATATTGAATTCTATGTTTTAGTGATAAAGACACAGAATTGCCCTCAATTTCGAGCACTTGTTGGGTGTGTACATTTGATCAAGGTGGATACATATATTTGAAATGTGATTTCCCAAAGTCATTGAAGTCAGAAGGCAAAGTATTCTGACGCTTGCAAAAGTTCAGAAATGCTTCTAACCGCCATGGCTGTTCTGGCAGTCAAAGCAGCAAGTCCTCATCAACTTGACGAGGTAGGTGAAGATCCTCTGTGCAAGAGCTGGCCATTCAGCCTGCAGCATCTGGAAGAGGTGTTGGGAATCCCTGGAAGGGGGGTAGTTGCTCCTCACTTTGCGATCCAGCTCATCCCAGAGGTTCTCAATCGGGTTGAGATCGGGACTGCATGCTGGTCACTCCACTCTGTTGACTCTAGACAGCTACAGAAGTCATTGAACACCCCTTCCCTGTGTGGGTGTGTGTGGGGGGGGGGTGAGCGTTGTCATCCTGGTGGACAGACATCGGTCCTGTCTGATGAAGTGTAGGCACAGCCAGCGGTCGAGGGATATCATCCCGGTATCGGACGCTAGTCAGGTTACCCTGTACATAATGCAAGGGTGTTCTCTGGTGAGGACTGGAGTTCCCCCCCCCACCTCGACCATTCCAGAATTTCCCCCATAAGGCCACCTTTCCTTAGACCATGGCGCCCATAAAGCGTAACCCCAAGCGCCTCCAGACCCTAAGTCGAACAGTAAAGCGTGAATCATCACTGAACAGGACCTAAGACCATTGATGACGCGTCCACCTCATGTGACGTCTGCAGAAGGCGTGGAGTGCTGCCCTATGGGCTGGAGTTAAGCGTGGCCGTACAGCTGGGCGATGAGAACGGAGGTTCAACCCATGAAGGCGGTTCGTGTGATCTGCTGGCTGATGTTGATATTAGTAGCCAACCTCAGCTGCCTTCAAATGATGCTGGAAGGGGCTGTTCTTGTCTGCAGAGCTTGCCGTTCAATGAGTCGATCTTCTCGTGGGTTTGCCTTCTTTGGTCGACTAGATCTGCGTCTTTCCTGGACCTTCCCAGTGGCTGTGTAGTATTGAATCAGTTTGACAATGACCGAGTTGGATACTTCTAGATGCCTGGCTACTTCACTCTTGAAAATACCACCTTGGAACCATGCAACAGCTCATGCCCTGTCAAAATCGCTAAATTTTCGTCTTGCACGTGTTGTCAGATCAGGCCTAATACTGATGAAATGTCTTCTTATAAAGCCAAACATGATACAGCGTCTCACACATAAACAGCAGTGCTTGCACGAGTACAGTGATTTTTCCATCTGGCTTGTGAAATGTGTTCCGACAGAACGGTCCAAAAACTGATCCTTTTTTGCAAGTTTCAGCTGTTCCGTTGGCGGCCAGGCTCAGTAGTAGAGAATTCCTTGCAATTTTTGCGCTAACTCAACATCGCCCACTTATAGCTGTACAAGAATTCATATCAATTTGGCTCACATGAATAACAGTAGCGAACTGAGGTTATTACATACCTGTTTTCTCATAGTGATCCTTAACTTTTTGTGCGTAGTATAGGTATCAATGTCCTAGTAGTTCAGTACTCGTAGTTGTTATCCACCATGTTATTATCGTAGTGTTCCGGGGTATGAATGGGCAAATAGGCTACATGGATACGTATTAATATGTAACTTATGCCATTTATCCCTTAAAATCGGAGTGTTAAATATCACGAACAAACAGGGGGAACAAAGCAAAATACACCAGCAATGCCTTAATAATGTTTGTACAAAAGAGAAAATGAAAAAGTCTGGAGTCATTATTCTCATAGCCATTGGTAACATTGATATGGAAGAGAAGATTCAGAGTTGTACACGTAATTATTGTAAGACTCTATCGTAACTCTACTAGGCCAAACTGAATACGAACATTTTTGTAAGACATGAACATATTATGAATTTTTTTGGAACGTTGATACAATGTGACATGGACCTAAATCTTGCACAACCTGACATGAAATCAAAGTCAACGTGTCCTTCGTTTCTAAAATCTTTGGCCCATTCGTAATGACCAACAAACGTGCATTAATTTTCTTCAGAAGTTCTATTAAGTATCATTTCTTTCATTCGACGAAGTTGGTCCACGCATTCAACGTGGCCATTTTGAGACGCAAGCATAAGTGCTGTGAGCCCTTCCTTTGTTTTGGCACGAATATCAATGTTCTTAACTTGGATAAGACATTTGACACATTCAGTGTGCCCATTATCACATGCTAGTATAAGTGCTGTATATCCATTCTCTGCCTCAGAATTAATATCGATGTCCTCCATCTGAATTAGTAGTTTCACACATTCAACATGGTTATCCTGACAAGCAAACATCAACGCTGTGGCCCCTTTCTCTGTCTTAGCATTAACATCAATGCCTTTTACTTGAGTAAGATGATTTACACATTCAACATGGCCGTTCTGACAGGCGTACATTAATGCCGTCTGTTCATCATTTGTCCTGGCATTAATCTTAATGTCTTTTCTTTTAATTAGATGATCCACACATTCAACTTGGCCATTTTGACAGGCAATCATGAGCGCTGTACCTCCATACTCTGTCCCAGCATTAATATCAATACCCTTTTTTTGAATAAGATGTTCCACACATTCAACATGGCCTCTGAAACAGGCACTCATAAGTGCCGTGAAGCCAGTCTTGGTCTTGATATTAATATTAGTATGTTCGTTTTGGAGGAGAAGATCCAAACATTCAACATGTCTGTTTTGACATGCAGACAATAGTGCTGTGAATCCATCCTCTGACTTTGCATTGATATCAATTTCCTTCTTCTGAATCAGATTATCTACACATGCAACCTGGCCACGCAAACATGCATATGTAAGTGCTGTGAATCCATCAACTGACTTAGCATTTATATCAATTTCTTTCATGTGAGTAAGATGATCTACGCATTCGGCATGACCACTTTCACACGCGTACATTAAAGCTGTGTGACCATTCTCAGACTTAGCATTAATGTCAATCTCTTTCTTCTGAATAAGGTAAGTCACACATTCGGCTTGGCCATGTTGACAGGCAATCATAAGAGCTGTGCCTTTATTCTCTATCCTAGCATTTATATCAATGTCCGCCCTTTGGATAAGATAAAATACACAATTAGCATGGCCATTTTGACAGGCAAGCGTGAGGGCTGTGACTTTATCTTCAACCATTGCATTGACATTAATATCCTCCTTTTGAATAAGAGGATGGACACACTTAGCATTACCGTTTTGACAGGAAAGCATGAGTGCTGTGACTCCATCGTCATTCCTTGCATTGACATCGATTTCCTTCATCTGAATAAGATGCTCCACAGATTTTGCATGGCCATTTTGAGATGCATACATAAGTGCCGTGCCTCCATCCTCTGTCTTTGCATTAATATTTATCTCCTTTATCTGAGTCAAGTGATCAACACACATGAAATGGCCATTTTGGCAAGCAAGAATCAGTGCTGTGTAACCATCTCGATTCGTGGCATTAATCTCAATGTTTTCTTTCCGAAAAGTTAGATGATCCAGACATTCAACATGGCCTCGTTGGCATGCATACATAAGTGTTGTGTGTCCATCTTCCGTGTTAGCATTAATGTCAGTGCCATTTATCGCAATAAGATGATCTACACATGCAGCATAGCCGCTCTGGCAGGCAAGCATAAGGGCTGTGAGCTCGTTCTCTATCTTAGCATTAAAATCAATGCCTTTAATCTGAATCAGATTATCTACACATTCAACGTGACCATATTTACAGGCAATCATAAGCGCTAAGTTGGCGTCTTCTATCTTCGGTGTGATATCAGCGTTTTTAATTTGAATGAGGCGATGGGCACATTCAGCATGACCACTCCCACACGCAGTCATAAGTGCTGTGAATCCGTTTTCTTGTTTAACATTAATATCAATACCGTTTATCTGAAGAAGACGATCGACACACTCAATATGCCCGTTTTGACAAGCAATTGTAAGTGCTGTACATCCATCTTTTGTAGGAGAATTTACATCAATGGATTCCCTCTGCAGAAGATGATTGACGCATTTTATATGGCCAGCTTCGCATGCAAAAATTAGTGCTGTAACTCCATCCAATTGCACGGCATTCACATCAGTCTGCTTCCTCTCAACAAGAACTTCCACACATTCAAAATGACCATAAAGACATGCAATCATTAGTGATGACAACCCATCCTTTGATGTGAGATTGACGTCAATCTGGCCGTGGCGGAGAAGACGCCTAACACAATCAACAAAACCATTTTCACAAGAGTACATTAAAGCTGTTTTTCCAGACAAGTCTACTTTATTGACTTCAATCTTTCCAGAGTCTATTAGACTGCCAACACAAGTTACGTGGCCAAACCTGCAAGCAAACATCAACGGTGTCATTCCATTTACTTCTCCAATATCTACAAATAATGTGAAGTACAAAAGTCCAAGAAGTTTTTTAACAACGTTATTATGTCCAACTGAGACTGCAAATATCAATGGTGTCATGAATTTACGCAGGCTTGTATTTGGCTTGTCAAAGATTATCTGCCCTTTCCTGAATAGATCGATAAGGCCAATGTGTCCATGCAATGATGCCCATGAAAATGGAGTCATTCCTTTCACATCAGAAATATTAATGTCAATTTTAGACTTCATAAGAATGCTGCATGAATTCAAGTCATCAACTTCAGTTGCATACATCAAAGCATTCCAGCCATTGTTGTCACGTGCGTTGATATCGATCCCTGGACTTCGTAGCAGGCGTTTAACACATTTGACTTCCCTGCTCAAGCATGTCAACATCAACGGCGTTGCATTATTGATATCCCTGTCATTTACAAGAACCTTATCATTGACTAGTAAACGATCAACACACTTGATATGGCCTTCCTTACAGGCATACATGAACGCCGTCCAACCAATTTTATCCCTTGCATTTATGTCCGTATCTCTATTGGAAAGAAAGAAATCTATATATTTAGGGCGATCGTATATGCATGCAAACATAAGTGCTGTGCGACCTTTGTCGTCCTTTGCATTGACTTCTATGCCCTGGACTTGAAGAAGGGTATGTAGAATTTCAACATAGCTGTGTTTACTGGCCAACATTAATAATGTCTCGCCGTTCTCTCTAGCATTGACATCGAGGTTTTTTTTAGACAAGAGTGACATCATCTCATGAACATTTTTCGCTTCGCCAAATAACAAAAGACACTCGTGGTGCCTTGGAGCTGGATCCTCACTAAAAACAGTTATTCCAGGAATCTCCGGATAACATTTTGTTCGTTTAAATCTTTTGGCGACCATTGCCGCTGTCAAACCTTCATTATTAGTCTCTTCTATGTTAGCTTCTTGCTTCTGAAGAAGGACTTTGATGCAACGACGATGGCCATACTTACACGCAAGCATCAAAGCTGTCCATCCATTTCTATTCTTAGCATTCACATCTACACCTTCTACTTGAAGGAGGCTGTACAAGCATTGGCTATAATCATATTTGCAGGCGTACATCACAGCCGTGTTGCCATACACATCCCTAGCATTTGCATCGATATCACAACTTTTCACTTTAAGAAGACGTTCAACACTGTCAACATTTCCACTAGACACAACATACATTAATGCAGTCCTGCCGTTCGTGTCTGCCATATTTATAAGATCTCCCCCAACACACAAAAAACATTCAAGCCATTGTGTATGTCCCATTACACATGAAAACATGAGAGGAGTCATATCCCTGCTATCATAGTCTCTAGAATTTATGTGATTCTTAAAAAGATACTCAAGACAGTCATAATGGCCATTTTCGGCAGCAAACATCAGAGCTGTCCATCCATTGTTGTCTTTCCTATTTAGATTCATATGACGCCAAATGCGTTGCATCAACATCACATCACCTTCTAGGCAGGCCAGCATTAGAAGGGTGATACCTTTGTTATCTCTTGATTCAATATCAAGGCCTTGGAAATCGAATAAAAGGCCCCCGGTAAACTGCTTTTTTCTAGTGTAGTCGTAAAAAATAAAGTTTCTTCCTTTCATATCCCTAGCATTCACATTGCTGTGTTCCAGTAATGCAAATGGACAAACGTGACCATACTTTGCAGCCAATATTAAAACAGTTTCACCTTTGGAATTCTTAGCGTGCAAGTCGATATCAGGCCATTTCAGAAGAGTATCAACAAGTGAAAGTTGATTTTGTATCATGGCAATCATTAAAGCAGTTTCCATTTTGCTGTTTCTCCTATTCAAGTCAACGTTTGGAGTTTGAAGGAGAAGATCTACACAATTCATCTTCCCATAAAAGCAACCAATCATTAACGCAGTGTCCCCTTCTTCATTGCAAGCATTAATTTCAATGTTTTTCAACTTGATAAGAGTATCAACACATCTAGCGTGGCCATACCGACATGCCAACATTAGTGCTGTCCATCCATCATCCTTCTTCGCATTGACATCGATACTCTCCAAACTGATAAGAAGATCTAGACATTTATCAGAGCCATACTCACATACAAGCATCAGGGCCGTCCATCCGCCATTAAATGTCGGTGCATTGATCTCGGTGCTTTCCGCCTTAATAAGAAATTCTACACATTTATCGTGACCTTTCATACATGCCACCATCAGTGCCGTGAGGCCAATGTCTGTCTTAGCATTGATATCAATGTTCTCCAACTTGATAAGAAGATCAACACATTTTGCATGGCCGTGGACACACGCCAAAATGAGTGCCGTCTCCCAATGAACCGCCTTAGCATTGACATCAACGTTGTCCAGCTTGGTGAGAATCTCTACACATTTATCATGGCCTTCACGACATGCCAGCATTATCGCCGTGTCACCCCCATCATCCTTCGCATTGACATCAATATTCGAATTCTTTTTTTTGCTTTTATTCTTGTCCTTATTCATACAATTAGTATCAATGCTCTTCGAGTTGATAAGAAGATCTACACATTTGTCATGGCCATTCCTACATGCCAACATTAGTGCCGTGTTACCAAATTCAGCTTTTGTATTGACATCAATGTCCTCCTGCCTGCTAAGTAGATCTACACATCTATCATGGCCAATTATACATGCACCCATTAATGCAGTCGCGCCATAATTATTTGTTGCATTTATATCAGAATTCTCAGACTTGACCAGGAGATCTACACATTTGTCATGACCAGTGAAAGAGGCCAACATGAGAGCGGTCACACCTTCACTCTTTTTGGCATTTACATCAATGTTATGTAACTGGATGAGGATATCAACACATTTATCGTGGCCATAACGACATGCCACCATAAGTGCAGTAACACCACTATCCTTCATTGCATTAATATCAATTTTGTCTAACTTCACTAGAAGATTTACACAATTATCATGACCACTGTAACACGCCAACATCAAAGCGGTGGCGCCTAATTTGTTTTGTGCATTGACATCCATGCTCTCCAAATTGATAAGAAGATCTGCACATATTTCATAGCCGTTCTTACATGCCAACATCAGTGCATTGAGGCCATCTAACCCTTTTGCGTTTATATCAGTGTCCTCTGACTTAATAAGAACATTTACACATTTATCGTGTCCGCCCTGGCATGCCAACATTAGGGCCGTGACTCCACCATTCCCTTTTGCATTGATATCAATGATATCCGATTGGATAAGAAGAGTTACACATTTATCATGACCAAAATGACATGCCAGCATCAGTGCCGTCAAACTATCATTCCTCTTTGCATTCATATCAATGTTTTCCACGTTAATAAGAAGACGTACACATTTGTCATGGCCATTCTGACATGCCATCATTAATGCCGTTGTACTCTTGTCTCCCTGTTCATTAATGTCAATGTCCGGTAAGTTAATAAGATGATCAACATCTTCGTCTTGGCCATTTTGACATGCAACCATCAGTGCTGTCAAGCCAACATCCATCTTGAAACTGTTTTCCCCAACTACCACCGCTGAAGAAATACACTCCGCAGTCGGTGAATGCAATGGGGTTGCTTAGAGAACGGTCTATGACGTAATATCCAATAGTTTCTTCTTATTCATATACCAGAACGATTTCCTATACTCTGTGCCTGATCCTTGATATCGATACAAGTATTGTGCCGTATCTGCTTGAACACCATTCAAATTACCTGAAATAAAGAAACGGTAAAAATGAAATAATAAGCCCATAATTAAATTAGGTTTTGTTTCTGGAAAAATGTTAGAAAAAGTCGATGCAGAATAGATGATGTGAAGCCCTAAATGGGAGCAATTATGGTGCCGAATTCTGACACTGTGAAACTCTTGTAAAGAAAAACAGCCATTCCCTTTTCTTGCCAGTGTCTTAACACAAGTCGCGTGGTCCAGTCACAAATTAAGGAACATGCTTTAGGCTTTAGTCCGTTCATCCAAGTACGTTCGCGGTTTTCTTGAAATCGTTTAGCTATTACGATGTCGAGAATGCTGAATCGTTCCCTGTAACCACACATTTGTTATGATCCAACGAATCTTACATTTGGACCTTGTACATTACACCGCTCTCTAAACGCGGCGAATCTCTTTATTTTTTTTCTCTGTTTTCATTCTAACGATCCCTAAATTTAGCGATGTTTACTGTAAACACAATGCTGTAGAAGTGCGCAAGCTGTGGACAGCTATCTAGGTGTGTTGGCCAGTCAGTTATTAATCAGGTGAATTTAGATTATATATTTTCACACCAATTTCGTGAAGCAGCACATTATGTGACCGTCAGTAGCCTTAGTTATAAATTTAATGTCTGTTTATTTATTACCCTGGCAGTAGTGCTGAGCGGCAATCCAGATTATGATTTGGATAACCAGTCATCTTTTCTGATTTGGATAACCGGTTTATAGGCCTGACCCGTTTCGGCCCGGATTTCGACTTAGATTTTGACTTGCTTACGCTATCTAGATCAACAGGCTAATCCAAATCAAGCCCTCTTATCCTTTTTTGCCTCTCTTTGTGTGTATTGTGTGTCGCGTTGCGACGCATAGGCACATGCTGTGACAATATAGATGTAGGAAGGGTATTGCATCTATGTGTGACAAAGCTCTCGCTCTCCAGCATTAACAATCCAAATCATGGAACCAAATCAGTGAGTTGGTTTCACATCTAGATCGCTTTGGCCGTCCAAATCATTAAACCAAATCAGTGAGTTGGTTTCTGATCTAAATCACGTTGATCGTACCACAAATCCAAGTCAAGAACCAGTTAACCAGTTATTTAAATCGGGCAATCTAGTTAACCAGTTGTTTGGAAACCAGGTTTTTGCCGAGCACTACTATTTACATCTCTCATATGTAGAAAAATTACAGCTTCATCATAACCAGATAAATAGATGGCTGATCCTGAATTTAAAAAAAATTTAAGGTTCCTAAAAAGTACTAAATGTTGATTGCTTGCCTTTCGTATGAACAATGCTTAAACTTTCTTCTAGTTTTTTTTTTTGTTTCGTCTTTCACAATTATTGACTATCAGGCTTGGAATTTTGCTTTCTTCTTTTTTGTAGAGAAGTACAATAATTTTGTAGCTGATTTTGAGCAGTGTGTATAAAGAAAAGCCTACTTGAGTATTTGACCAATGCACCTTCAAAGGTTTGCTTAAATCCATCCCCTTCAAAAAAGGGCATAACTAGAAATATGCTCAGATGTTCTCTACAATTTAGAATAAACATTTATTTTCTACTGAGAAACTGAAATAAACTGGTAAAAAATGCATTTGGGTCAGAAATGGGTGCAAAGGCAGATGTCTCCAGGAAAGGCACTGGCATAAAGTGCTTGTCATAAACCTGGCTATGCTGCACCCTAGTAATTGGGGAATTGCTGTGAAGAGACGTACAATCATATCCACACCTTCTCTGACCACCTCTCTCCACTGGGTCTTACGTCAGGTCGATCTGCCTTTTCAAAGCTCTCATCGCCATTTTGACTATTTTTATCCATTTCCACCATCCTCTAACTCTTGTTCCTCATCTACTACTTTCCATGTCCCCATAAATATCTTCTATTTTTGTATCTTGAAAAGAATAAACTCTGGCAGCTGTAATGTTGTATAGAACGATTCAAAAAGTCATGTTAGTTTGAAGGGGCTGTAGCCATTTTAGTGCCAAACCCGGAATTTACCAATTACCAAAACCGGGCGTAGACAAGACTCAATGTAAGTTGGAGTGTTTCAGTGTATACATTTAGTTTCATGTCACTACAGCAACTGTGCTATTACCGATTGCTGATCAAACTATTAGGCTGAATTTCACATTTCAGTTTTTTGCCACCAGACAAAGAAAGCAAAAGTAGAGCTCTAAAAAATATGATTTGAACAGCATTTCTTGAAATCTTGGAGAATTTTCTGTATTTTGCTGTGGTCAAACGTTTATATAGTGATTTCAAGCAGTTTAGTCATACATGAGTGATTTAGGGTCCAATTTAATTACAGAAATGTTATGATTTATAACATGAATTGTCTATTTTTGCTCCTCTTTAAACTATTTAAAATGTATGTAAATTGTTGTTTTTTTTCTTCCTAGGTTAGTGTAGATATCTAAGTAAATTGACATTCTTTCTTGTGCCCATTAATTTTATGCCTGTTTTGTATGATAGTGACAGTGTTTGATGCCAGTGTTAACATGTAACCCTGAATTAATTGGTTTTTTTTTTTTTTTTTTTACTTCACCCTTGTTTCTAAACAGGAATTTCTTTTGAACTACTTTTCTTCATCTTATGATTTCCCACAATATACCTTCATAATAGCTTACTACATTGTCATGTCGAAATGTATAAATCTTGTTATCGTGTTTGCTAGGATGGAGGCTGTACTTGTCCAGGTGATGTCTCCAAAGCGTTTGGCGCCGGGGCTGATTTTGTGATGCTCGGTGGCATGCTAGCTGGACACACCGAGTCAGGCGGACAAGTCATTGAAGAGAATGGCAAAAAGATGAAATTGTTTTACGGCATGAGCTCTGCCACAGCCATGAAAAAATACGCAGGAGGGGTCGCTGAGTACAGGTGATTTGTTTTTCCTTCATTCTTTCTGTACCGTGATGCGTGGAAAGTAGGATGAAGAGAAGGGGAATTGAATTTAACTCTATGTCCTCTGAAGAATTGGAATAAATCATTTTCCATGTACTACATTCAACATCATCAGCAAGAAACATTTTTTGTTTTTCTGTCATTTTTTTCTTAGCTTTTTATTTCTTCCTTTGCTTTTGCTTTGTTATTTTTTAAATTCTCTATGTAGTGCATCACTTTTTTCGCTTTTTTCAGCTGTTCCCTTTTCCCTTTATCCGTGAATAGAGAAATGACTACATCACTGTTTACTCACCGACTGCAACGATCACAACCTAATATGTGATTTACTGCTTCTCTGATAGACGTTAGCGAATATACCCCTCCTATCCAACTTCAAAATTTTTTCTCTCATACTTGAATTGCTTCATTTTGCAGTGGCGACTAGATCTTGCTGTAGTACTATGATTTGCCTTACATTCTTTAATAATTTCTGCCACTGAAATTAATTATGAAATAGATTTTTGACAAATTTTTTCTCTAACCCAGTCGCTGGAGAGTCAAAATGGCAGTTGCGAGTGGCAATCAAGTACCCTATCGCACACTCTGTAGAGAATCTTTTTTAACCTTCTCATCTTTTTATTTTTGTTAACTTGCTCATCTTAATCTTAAGTATAGTATCAATTTCATTGTTACATTTTTGCAAATAAAAGTGGAGCATTGTATAGACAGTCAAAGAACATTTTCTTTATCCTTAAGTCAAAATAATGTCAACCGGAATTTTCAATTTCATTTTCTTTTCTTTTTTTGGTCAATTTATAAAAATGGATTTAAATGAAATTCTTAGCAAATTGAATTAGAGTTCAATGTACATATTTTCATATCTTAAAAATGTCTTTACTGTGGAACAAAAAGTCTGAAACTTATGACATAATTTCTATTCATGTGCCTTCAGTGGTCAAACAAGTTTCCATGTAAAAGGATGAATAAAGATTATCTTATCATATCTTATCTTATCTTATAGTATAGAGACCGTTTCAAAATATATAAGAATCGATGCTCAACTAACTAACATCAAGCAAAATTCATGTATTCAAAGAACTTTAAAAAATTGGAATAGTCTCAATTTGTCAACAAAGGATGCCAAATCATTGAATAGCTTCAAATCTTTGATAGTGAATTGCATAGTGTTAAATACAATTACGATTAATGTATATGTTTTATTTCACTTAACTCTTGAAGCTGGGCATTCAAAGGATTCTATATTCCTGTTCGCTCATATGTATGATATGATACAGTTACGGTGGTTTTCTGAGGCCTCCATTTGAAAAAGGTGCGATTGTCAGAGTGTTAGATGCATAGGTCCCAAATTTTACATCTCTGTTGAAATTGGTTGCAATTGTGTAACAGAATGAATTTCATTGTTCAGTTATGTCATGGGTTGATTATTTTTTCAGGTTTGGTTTTGTTTTGTTGTTGGTATTCTTGAATTATTTTATTGCTTTATTGCTTTATTATTTTTGTCGTCAAACTTAGACTTAAAAAGAGCCAAATGCACCCACATACCTACAACTGTATACCATTTCATCTTTCTGAAACAGGGCTTCTGAAGGTAAAACTGTCAAAATTCCATACAAAGGTGATGTGGAAAACACCATTCAGGACATTTTGGGTGGACTTCGCTCCACATGTACCTATGTTGGCGCTTCAAAGCTGAAGGAACTCAGCAGAAGAACAACCTTTATACGAGTTACTCAACAACTGAATGAAATTTTTACTCCTCACATCACTGAGCACTGAAAAGCCTGATGCTTTTGACCAGATAGTGCTGATTTGATTCCTGTGTTGATCCTCTGTTGTAGAAATTAGTTCCAGACAGCAGTTGTTTTGATGTTGTTTATGATTCAGGACTCAAGATGAGTATAAGAATGTGTTATTTAATTTACTTATGTTGCACCCAATAAGTTACTTATCCCTTTGAGACGATTTCAATAAGATTATCAGTCTCCGTTGCTTATTCATCGGTGTGCTCTGGGTGTTTACTTTGAAATTTGTCTCGGGACGTCACTGCTGTTGTTTGTCCGAAATAAAGCTTTTTGTGTGATATGTTAAACATGGGTTCCTTTGAATTACCTCCCCATGACTCTCATTATCGTTGTTAAAATATTTTACTTGGACCTTAAAATCATTGAGGGAAGTCTGATTGTTAAAAAATAATTTTTTTTTGTGGTATTTATACAATATACTACAGAAATGATATGTTTTGACATTAGTGAGAATTGCTACCAAACTCTCTTTTCGGTAGCTCAGTTGGTAGAGCGGCTGACTGCCATGCGAGGTTGCCCGAGTTCGATCCCAGCCAGGCAGTGGATTTTTTTTGGCACCCCTTGTTCACCCAGCAGTATAAATTGGTAGATAAGTCTTTCTAGACTTGGCGAAAGAAAAGTCGTTGGGAAAGCAACGGCAAACTACCACATTATGCCGAATCCCTAGTATAATAAGGGCTCTACCCCTAATTCCCCTACACTCAGTCATGGGTGCGGGACTAACTTTACTTTTACTTTACTTACAATTTAATATAGAAATGATATGTTTTGACATCAGTGAGAATTGCTACCAAACTCTCTTTTGCCAAGGGCTCCTATATACAGAATTGCCTTCCATTCGTTCCCCATAATCAAAATGATCCTCGTTTCCAATTTAGAATATAGGATGGTAGTTAAGCTTGTATAAATATTATTTGTTTTTCATTGCCTGAAGTGAAATGTACTCTACTTGACATGAGCTTTTTGTTGTTCCTGAGGGAAATTAAGCCTGTGAAACCTAAAATTTTTTACAAATATTCAGGTACTGTCATCTCTCAATGAGAAATTTAATTTTAATAAATGTCATATATATAGAGAGAGAGAGCATTTAACCACATTTCTCAGCAGGAAACATAATTTTCATGAGTCAAAAGGAACTGAAATTTTAAATAATGAAAAAGTTGACACCTTATTGAAGCTATCTTAGATTGATATTGTTGCTCATAATTCCGTTATCTAATGATGAAACTTACGTAATCATATCAGTAATATGAAATGATATTAACATGAATTGTGGTGTTGTTATCTTGTTTACATATTAAGGAGACATGTGATAATGATATGAGATTCTGCTGCCTATATTCTAGATATTGTGGGCAGTAAAGTATGAAAAACGGTAGTGCATTCTCCACCAATATCAGGGGGAAAAAACCAGCAAACTGAAGCAGTTGCTTTTGAATTTGGTTTCAAGTTGTAAATGTGACGTTTTCGTGCTAGGTAGCATGAAGTAATCCAAATATGTCGTTGGTTGTTTCCTTTTGTTTTGTTTTTTTTAATATGAGAAAACCATTGAATTTTGAGCTGTAACATAAAGATGTAATTTATATTACAGTCATCAAATCATTTCAGCTGCCTGTCCATTAAGGCTTAAATTTTTTTTTTTTTTTTTTTTTGTCAAGATACTCATAGATAAGATAGCGTAGCAGTTAGATTCTTAGGCCTAGTCTAGGCAAGCAGACTTGTTCATCCATTGTGCTCGGCTCTCGATTCCACTAGGCAAGTTCAAATCCGGGGCACAGGGTCAACAACTAATCACGCCGTAAAAATAGCGTCAGAGATTTTTGACAGAATTGCACATTCCATACTTTTCACATGCTCCAAACAAAAGTATGATTTGTGAAGCAGTTGTTAGTATTATTTGATATCAGCAGTTGTATTGGCCAGAAAAGGTGCTCGTAATTTTAAATGGGTTTTTTTTGGGGGGAGGGAGGCAGCAGAGTGGGGTAAGGTTTTAATTCCCCCCACCCCCGCCCCATTTCAATTTGTGTTTGTCTTTTTCTTTTTTTTTCTTTATCTCGTAATCAAAATTGAGAAAATTACCTCCTAAAAGGTAAAAGGAGAGAGAAGAGCTGTCTGTATTTACAAAAAGATTCATTCTTCACAACACGAAAGAAATGAAGTCTGGTGTGAGAAAGGGCATCAGACAGTGATGGATGTGTTCACTGTAGAATGAGATAATGCCATTTTGATGCTTTTATGAGAAAAATGGAGCCATTTTGTTGCTTTTATGAGAAAAACGGATTTGGAGCACCTTGAATTTCTTACTTTTTGGAGTAATTTTCTTCTCTTTTGCACAATTTAAGAAACTTTTACTAGTACATTTGTGTTATGTAGTTGGATTTATTTTGATTAGTTCATTGCTGTATTATGTACCTCTACAAAAACAAGTATTGCAGACATATATATATATATATATATATATATATAGTGGCTTTCAGAACTTTTTGCAGCCAAGTTCATCGCATGCATTATCTACATGTATTTTATTCCAGGAGTATATGTTTTTGAGGCAGATCATGTTGCTGATAATACATAGTATTCTGTGATCTGAGCTGATATATCGATGATGTCTAGCATAAACTGACCAGGTCCGCATTTACCAAAATCTTTGAAAATAGCTCGAAAGCCAAATAAACAACAGTCTTCATTGTGTTAAAATAGCAGATTTGAAGAAACATTCCATGATTTAACTTTTATCTGCCAAATATCTCCACTTTACAGTTCTTAAAAAAGTAAATTATGAAGTTTTTAGTCTCTCCTGTACAATTAAGCATTTTTGGACTTGGCTGGTTTGTGGCCAACATCATCGAAATCTTCCATTGTCTAAGTTTTTCCATAGGCCTGAGATGGTTTATATAAAGAGAGTAAAAATGAGACCTAAAGCACAAAATGAACAAATGTGGATTAAGCATTGTAAGAGCTCAGCTTGTTTTTTCCTTTGTCCATCAACAAATGTTTTTGTTATATAATTATTAATTTTAGCGTCGTTGTTGTTCATTCAGATTATTAATAATGTTAAGCCTGTGATCACAGTTTGTGAGGAACTGGCTTTTTCTGTCAGTCCATCAATTATTGAATCTGCTGATAAAAATCTCCACTCAATTGACCCATGAAAATGTTTACATTTTGACCTGCATGTATATGCCATTTTTCAATGTTGTCTTTGTTAACATTGTGAGTTGTTTGAATTTAGGTTGGAAAAGATTGGGCTTTTATTGTATGCTTGATGAAATTCTGACAAATTTTTCTCTTTGTTTTGCTTAAAAAAAAAAATCTGTTGTTTGTTTGGTAACAATGTTTACATCACTTGTCACCTCTTTGCATCATCATCATATGCGATGTCAGCCGCAGCACTCGATGATTGTTTTCAATTCAATTCAATCCAGTTCAAACATTTCACTATTGTCGGTTGTCTTAAAGGTTTACACACGCATAAAGGATTTCCAAAAGTCAATAATGAAATAAGTAAACCCTGTTGGGCTTTTCACTGGAACATAATTACTTACTTTTACTGCCTTGGGGTGAGCACATAAAGAACAATTTCCAAAGCCATTCGCTTACGTGCACTGCCCGAAGCAGCGAAATTATAAGTATCCTCTAATGAAAATAGAGGTGACCTCATAGACACGGCTGTAATTAAGCATGCGTAAGTGAGGAGCAGTGCTGACATTTTTCGCAGAATCCAAACTACATTCTATCCAAGGCCGCCCTGTACCGTGTTTTGATATTGCGTTGTTCCATGCAATGCTTCCACATTTATTGAACATGGACACTGATACACGTATAATATCGGTTTATGTTAGAACTCCCATTTGGGATAAACGTAAAAAACTCCACGCCAACAGAAATGAAATCGACACAATGTGGAAGGAGATTGCAAATGAAATGAACATTGACGGTTCTTTTTACTCTTGTCCCGTGCACATATGAATAGGATATCAATACAGTGTTATCGAAAACCGTACAAGTAATATTATGTAGGCTGATGATAAAGATGATGATGATGATTGTAATGGCTGTGGAGGTGGTGGTTGGGATGATGGTGATCTCTCTCTCTTTCTCTCTTTCTCCATCTCATGTGTTATAGACCATAAGGTTTTGTTCAAAATAGCTGGTAAAAGTAGGGCCTTGGAAATTATTCTCTATGTGGTGTCAATCAGGCACTTTCCAAAGCTTAAGCAGCTGGCAGCGCGGCTGTTAACAGGAAGGCCTCGGAAATTATTCTTTGTGTGGTCGCTCTTACTGGTCCGGTAACCTGGCTTGGTCGAAGGGGCGCTGCATGACTGACTGTCTTATCAACTTCTTCCACCTTGGCGGTCATGGGACATAGCTTACATTGCAGCAAAACTCTTTCCTGTCCATTCAGTGATGTTGTCTTCCCATTTCTTCGTTTATCTGCCGCCTCTTCTTTTTCTCAGGACCGTTTCCTGTAGGATTGTTTTGGCAAGGCCGATTGTTCTCGTTATGTGACCGTACCATTATTAAATAACACATTCATTAGGACATTTATATTTAAAAACATGTGGATTGTGAAGTCAATGATACAATTGAATCATCAAAATTTTTTAATGTTCCTCCACAAAGCTCAGTATCTGCTTCTCTATGGGCTATTTCATCCATCGGCAGCCTTCTGATTTCTTTGATGTTGGTGGTACAAGTTTTTGTGGGTCTCCCTTTCTTCACAATATATTTGCTATGAGTCCGTATTAAAAAACATGTGTCAGTGTGATGTTCATAATTTTGTTCAGTGTACCATTATTGTTAAAGTCCTTCCTTGATGTTTGAGAAACAAACAGAGTTAAATTTCATGGGAAGGATTTCAATAAATTTCTTTGATAAGTTAAGTTGGAAGTACTTGCTTATTACACATGTATCTTCAACTACGAGCATTACTTCAGTAACGGACTTATCAATACATGAAGCTCTCTTTGCTATTTTTGATGAAACATTAAAATTACATTCATGTTAACATTTTTAATGCCGGTATATCCTTACTTCCTGCATCAAAGCATTATAATTAAGCTGTAAAAAATTACAATGTATAACAAACATGACCTTCTATGGTACGTGGTTTTTCTTACATTATATTGATAGTTTCCATATACCTCTGTTTTATAACGGTTTTTAAAGGTCTTGATTCTGTTAACTTCTATAATGAAAAAGATTCAATCTGGAATTTAAGGGAGTATTATATTGTATAAACCATATGTACAAGTAGCAAGGAAATGTCAAAAAGCTTAATTTTGATCTCTCGGTGTTCAAAGCATGTGAGGAATCGTATGTGCTTCTTTACCCTGAGTCAATCTCACGTAGAAATACTATCGGGTTCAATCGCTGTCCATATGGACCAAGTGCTTTTGTACATAAAGGGCGGAATAAAATCCTGGGTGATTGTAGCGTGGCACAGTTGGAAGCTTGATGGCTATTGCTAATAAGTCTATAGTGTTTTGTTTTGTTTTTTGAAAGATGATTAATCATCTCTCCATTGCTTAGTTTGTTATGTATTCTTATTATTTTTAAATGCTTATTTTCCTTTATAGCAACTTCTTTTTTTTCATCTGAAAATCTTTTTATCTACTTCTGTTTTTTTCTCTTACTTTAAAGTAGCCCTTTTGTCTTTTGTCTTACTTTGTCCATGGGCACTGAGATGACCTTTGTAGTTGAAAAGAGTCCTAAAACATCAAATAAACAAAACCCTTCATTTACCACCGCCTATCTCCACATTATAAAACAGTGTTAATTCTGGATCCAAACTGTCTTTCTCAGTACTGATCCCTTATTTACCACAGTCAATCTCCACATACAGTTTAAACAGTGATTGTTTAAATGTAATGTAATAATCATTATTTTCTTTTCATTTTTATTTTATTCAATGAAGAAAGATTTAAAGACTCCACAAGCTCTTATGTTGTTAAGATCAATGTCTTTTTTGTTTGTTTTCTTTTTAAATATTCTTGGGCTTTATTATTAATGTAAATCATGAACATCTGATATCTTGATATAATTATCATACTCAGCCATTGGACCTCTCACATCCATTTTTGTTTTGAGGTTATTTGATTTTGTGTTTTTGTTTTGTCTTTTCGTATCAACTTTGAAGCATAACAAGATTGCAGTTTACAGAATATGTAATTTTTAAAAATATCCTGTTTTTTGTAAGAGGTACTACACCTTACCATAATGTACTTTGTAGTACAATGTACACTACTAATTTTTTATTGCTTTTGTTGTTTTTTTAAAAGATTATTTATATATCCCTCATTAAAGCTATCTTTAGAAATATGGTAGAGTTTTTGATCATTTCAGTTTTTCTTTTCTTCTTTATCATACAGGCTGATCATTACTGTAAGTGCGTTTGGTTGAAACTTCCTAGTTTTTTCGTCTGTATCTGTGTGTACATGACTAGAACATTTTGAAAGTCATCAAACTACTGAGATAAAGCCTGCTCCTCATCTACAGTGCGATTGTTCAGATTAATTTTGTCCAATGATCGTCAATTATATCTGAATACTGTATGACATCCACTTTCATACAAGTAAATCGGAGCTAGATCTATTGGTAATGAATCTACATACTACCTTCATTCATTTGTCTCCATGCTTTCTTCCCAAATTGTACAGCAAACGATAGTATGGTAAAAAAAAAAAAAGAAAATAAACTTATTAAATAAGCTTCAAATGAGGAACCCTATGAGTAGACTTTCCTAATTTAAGCATTCTGATTTCATAAATGTAATTTTTTTCATTAAGCGGACTAACAGTTAACATTTTGATGAATTACAAAATTCTCTACCCCGCCGGCTAACATGAAAGATTAACGTTCACTTAATTGCATGCATGTGGCTATCGAAAGTACCGGACAGAAATCTTTTAGCAAACCGAAACTTTCAATGATACCTGTCAAACTCTCTGATTTTCATCTAATATCCAGTCCATGCCAACTGATTCATCTGATAATTGCTTGATTCAGGTGAATTTGACTGATTGCAGTTTAGATGTGGAACAGGCTTAAGCCAGAAATCTATTAGGTCCAGTTCAGGCTAAATAATAAAATCCCAAGAACCTAAAGTCAGATACCAGTGCTATTTCCACAGATTTCCAAACACATAATGGACAAAGTATATTATTAGGCCACCCCCACCCGATATGTGGCCCGGTAGCTCAGTTGGTAGAGCGGCTGAATGCCAAGCGAGGTGGCCCGAGTTCGAACCCAGCCGGGCAGTTGATTTTTTTCGCGGCCCCCTGTTCACCCAGCAGTAGAAATGGTAACTAGGTCTTTCTAGACTTGGCGAAAGTAAAGTTGGCATGGAAAGCAATGGCAAACTACCACATTATGCCGTATGCCTAGTACAATTAGGGCTCTAGCGCTAATTCCCCTACACTCAGTCATGGGTAGGGGACTAACTTTACTTTTACATTTTTAATTGTTTCTTCCCATTCTCTATCCCTCTTTGTGTGCCAAGTCTGGAGCACTCACATGGCCCACAATTTCGTTTTGTTTCAGTCATTCTTAACAGCTCAATGTAGCCGCTTGTGCTGTAGATTGTAGAATTTTTTCAGCTTATCAATACATTTTTATCAAGACTGATAAATAACAGACAATTTATGAATGTTATGTAAAGAGCATAACATTTGGCATCAATAAGGTCAGTAAACACTTGATTTGTCATTCTCAAGAAGGGACAGTCGGAGGAAAACAAATCTTATATCGCTTATTTCCTAAAATAAATCATGAATACAAGTGGGTCAGGTTTTGTTATGGCAGATACCTGAATGAACTCAGTTCTTCTATTCCTTCATGCCTCTTGATTGTCAGACTTGGATGTATAAGCCATTCATGAAGAGTAATGAGCATCAGTAGTATTGCCTTTTGCCGTTGAACTTTCGTTTAAGATTGGATCATACTAGAATCTTATATGATCTTTAAGTGATAAATTCATAACTTAACATAACCTACTTTGCTGATAAAGGGTAGGCTACTTTTAGCCCCTGAAAAACCATTTTCCTTCAACACTTGCGTCATAAATTTACATCTTTATACAGGGTGTTCCACATTAAATGCAACCCATGGGGCTCTTTTTTAGCGTTCATTTGGTTTATGCTGCGCATCTGCTCCATAATGTGTTAAGGCCTTCATGTTGAATATGAAAATGTAGGTCTAACATGACATTCATGACCACTAGGCTTGATCTATAGTTGTATCCGCGGTGGTTCGATACTTACCTATCTCGCACTAATCTGTTTTAAATTCTTTTTTATGTTCTCAGGTAGGCCTATCACCCCAAATAATAAGTTAACATTTTCTTAATTAATTAAATCAGGGAAATAATCTGATAATATGACCACAGATCTAATCTGTGTAGACCTAATTGATGCAATTAAGAAAAGGGGAACAATGATTTCAGTAGATCTATATTCTAGATCTTGGATCTATCTCAATTTAGAATCTAAATCTAGATCACAATTTTAATCTCAATTTAGAATCTAAATCTAGATCACAATGTAAAGCTGAATAATTTAGTATTAATTGAAATTTTTTAATTTCATGAAGAGAAGTGAGAGACAAGCGGATGAAAACTTGATCAATAAGAATCGAATTGCATAGAAATTTCAGCAATTATGTCATACAGACTTTCAACATGATGCAAAAATCTAATGATGAGATTTTGGTGTGCATTGAAGCCCATTGAATGGGCTATGAAGACTCCATGGGGTGTGTTTTATATGCAACACCCTGTACTTTAAAATTGTACTCTTATGTCTTCATATGAGACTAAGTACAACAAATCTTAAATATTTAAATATCTGCATTATTGTATTGATGTGGAGTACCTCATATTGATCATCTGTTTGAGGTGATGATGCATTGACCTCCAGAGGATTATATACATCACCAAGAGAAGCACATGGATTGTTTCCACTGGCTATGGGGTGAGTGTGGATTTCAAGTCTGGAAAAAGACCAGGAAACATTTTGTTTTATATTATTGGAAATTTCGATCATGATCTGTTAAACGTAATCAAACAAACAAAAAAATAACAACAGGAATGTCTGAATTTACATGCTTTATAAATGTATTACAATCAATATCAATTACCATATCATATCATTAGTGGTTGGAGCTGCCTAAGACAGGAAACGATGAAGATTGGTGCGTATGGCACTGGAAGGACAGTGCTAAGTAATACGTGAAATGTTAATGAGTCCATTTATTACTTTATAGCATGTTGTGACTTCATTTTTAAGTTTATATTTTAACAGGAAAATGGAGAATGCAATCAAGATTTCATTCAAACCAATACTTATTTGCAGGCAGGAAACTGAACGCATTTTAATATTTTTTCAATAGTAATGATGAGATTCAATTGCAAAAAGAAGACCACTGACATGCATTAGAGAACAATATTCACCAACCTAAAAATTGTATAAAAGGCACATTGTACTCTATAATCATGCATGGTATAAAAATAGACACTCAACCGCAAAAATTAGTGGACACTACTTTCACAAACTACATATCTTGTACTACTTGTACTTGTACTTGAGGTGGTTGAGGCGTTGTCCACACCTGTTCACCTTTACATCAATTTATGGAATGCACGTTTAAAGACCCTTCGCATTCCCTCAA
>JAOYNN010562427.1:0-20016 GCA_025770095.1 Goniobranchus kuniei
TGTTAAAAGTGACGACATTATACGTTCCAGGCCAGTGATGTTCAATATCACTTTGAAGCTGAATTTTCTCATAGCTTCCTGGGACCTGCCTCGTGGGGGTTGTTCAGTCACTCTTGGACTATAATTATCTGTACATCGGGACACTGTGCTTGATAGATGATTGTATTCTATGTATTTGTTAGTAATTAATTACGTATTTTTGTGTGATGTTTATCAGGTACAAACAATCTCCAGATTGATTGGGGCTTTGTTGATAAAGTGATATCATTCAGTGGGACAGGCAAACGGACTGCATTTGGCAAGCAGAGCAAGAAGGAACATTTTGAATTTCGCACAGATGACTTCAAAGATGCTGTTGTGATGCCTTCGTACAGAAATATTGATCAGCCTCAACATTTTTATGTTGCTGAGATAAGACAAGATTTGAATCCCCTCAGCCCATTTCCATCCCCTGAATTGTACAAGACATTCCAGGTATTCTGCCATTGTTATTTCTCTATCAAGTTATTAGAAAGCATTTCCTGTACAGGAAAGGTGTTCTGTTATAAAGTTCTGGGGATAATTTTTTTTATTCAGTGCTTTTGTGTAATCAAACTTAGATGATGAGGACATTGACCAGATGATAAGTAGCGGTGTCGCTATGTCAATATATGGTTCGGGAGGAAGTAGAGGTGGAGGTGCCATTGATGAAGATGTGCTATTTATGTCAAAAAGTTTTGCCTTTTGTTTTCAGTAAACATTGTAAAGACATTTCAGTGTTCTGAAGCCTCTAAAATATCATTATCTCTAATTACATAGGTATAATTTTGTTTTCAGAACTGATTTTTTTTTAAAGTGACAATTATAATAACAATGACAAGGAAGAGAATGAGGGGCAAAAGGATTCATTTCTAAACATTCTTCAAACTAAATTAGCCGCTAAATACAATTGTGCATATAGCAAGCCTCCTTCCTACTACTTAATTGAAATAAAGAATATTTGAGTTGATTCCATACAAAAAACAGATCTAGATCAGTTTACATTGTTTACCTACACACTTTTTTTTCAATTAGTCTTTAAGCTGCACTATTAGTTAATTAATTGAAAACTTTTTTAAAAAATGGTTGTTTTCTTCTATTATAAGAAAAATTAAATTCTGCTCAGATTTTGCCTTATTTTTCAGTCGCTAAATTCTAATCCCAAATTTAATTTTATCTACAACCCATCCCTGGTCAATATGATCATTTGAAAAATTCGTGCAGTGCAGGCCACCTAGACCGGGTTCACTGGCCGAGATTCCCTAATGTGACACTCGGTGACATGTCTAGCCGAACAGTGCTTACAACACAAAGTTTGACATTGAAATCTGATTGCAACAATAAAAGCTAAAAGACAGACAAACTTCCTGTGGTGGAATGGACATTGATGTTAAGAGAGATTTTAGACATTCTGATGCTTATTCGTCATTGCTTGTCCTAGAATGCACGTCAGTACCCTCTGGTGTGAAAGAGCTGTAAGTCATTTGAAAATGTAAAGTGAGAATCAAGAGCCATAAAGGTCATTGAGTCACACGGATACAGAGGCAAAGTTAACCACCTAGACATGTCATACAATGGTGCAAAAGTGCCTACCTTAATATAAAAGCTAGACAGACTATGAAGAAACCATTGTAGGCATTAAGATCTTAATGACAGAAATACTGATAATATGTAAGTTGTCAGGGCACACTATATAATATATATATATATATATACTAAAATAAAAAGTTGCCAACTTTGATCAGCTCTAACTATTGTTCAGGCACTTGGGAAAAGAACCAATTTTGAGACACAGGTTTATTAGAGTCAATAGATTTTACTGATGGTATAAGATCTACAGTCTGTATTGTCGTTTTAATTTAAGGAGAAAAAATTATTTCCTTCTCACATGTCTTTCATAAACATTGGTCTCATAGCTAGTTTATACTCCCTGTTTGGGTCCAGGGGAATTCTCCAACAGGGCTGAAGACAGAATGGGCACACTGCCGGTAATTCCCGTGCATACTGTAAAAGGCTGCTAAGGGTTGGTGAGAGCTTTTTCTCTCCTTGGTCTTCTGTCAAACTCTCTTTTGTGTCTTTGGGGAGGAGAGAGTTTTGCTAGGAGAGGGATGTAGGCATCATTCAGTGGCTATCCCCCATTTATGTGCATTTTATAACTTAAAAATACTATCAGGATCACTTGCTATCTAGATGGATCGAGTACTTTGTAAACCAAGAGTGACTGAAAATCCCGGATGGTTATTGCATGCACAGTTTGGAGCTTGGTGGCCATTGTTAATTAGTTGTTTTCTTAGATAGTATTTTAATTTGCCTGAAAATCATCTCCCTCTTTTAGTTGTTTTATAGTGGTATATATGAGTTTTGTTTCTTTTAAATGCTAGCAACTTCTTTTCCTCATCTGAAAATCTTTTCTGCTACTCCTGTTCTCTCTCTTACTTTAAATTAGTCTTTCATCTCACTTTTCCCATGGGCGCTGAGATGACCTTTTTAGTCAAGAGGAGCCCTAAAACACCAAATAAACAAAAGAAAAGCAAATAAGCTAGCTCATTCTGAAAGCAATGTTTTTGTTTATGTATTCAAGGACTATTACACCACCAAGTATGGACTCATCATTACTAATACAGAGCAACCCCTCCTTGATGTTGACCACACATCTGCTCGACTTAATCTTTTGACTCCAAGGTTTGGAATATCTTTTGAATTTTTTTTGCTAATGTACTAGGACAAAGTTTCATACACATACTCTCATTTAATTCTTCTCTTGAATATGTTACCAAAAAGGTTTTCAATCAGTGGTACCTTGCTCCATTGCTCCCCGTTTGTTATGTTTGGTTTACTAAAAAATTTTTTAAACAGTCAATTACAGTGTTTTGAGTATCTTTAATTATAATCTGACATCATGATTCAATACCAAAAAGGGGAATGGGGAAAATAAAAGAAAACCCTGACATTTTTTTTTACATGAAGATCTTGGAAAATTAAAAACAGGTGCGGCCATATTTTACAAACATTCTTATTTATTCATTCTATAGATATATGAACCAGAAAGGTGTTGCCCTGCCAACAAGCAGTGCAGAAACAAAGAGGGCTAGGCGTGAAAATTTACAGCAGAAACAGATCCTGGTCCCAGAACTATGTGATGTTCATGTTTTTCCTGCATCTTTGTGGAGAAAAACAGTTTGCCTTCCAGCTATCTTGTATCGCATCAACTGCCTTCTTTTATCAGAGGAACTCCGTTGTAAAATTTCGAAAGAAACAGGAATTGGTATTGAGGAACTGCCAGAGGGTTTCAGATTCCCAAAGCTTGATTTTGGATTTGAAACTAGCCCTGAGAAGCTGAAAGAGGCAGAATTTTCCAGCAGTGATGAAAAGTCAGTTGATTCCTCGGTGGAAAAGACTAATGATATGTCATCTTTGAATGGTAATGTAAATAGTAATGAAGGAGAGATTGCTGACTCAATAGAAACATGCTCCAAGGTTAAGAGTATGGAAACAAATAATGAGCATGACTCCAATAGTCAACAAAATATATGTCAGAAATTAGACATTCAAGACATTCAAAACAAGTGCCATCAGAAGGATGATACTAATATCGACCCCTGCGAAGGAAGATCAGAGGAAGTATGTCAACCACTCAAAGAGAGCATCAAGGACACAAGGATCTCATTAGCTAAGGAAAATATTGAATCTGAAAATGGTGTTTGCTTAGAATCTGAGTCATCTCTGACTCAAAAAGATGAAAGCAATAACACAGATATAACTGTCAAGGAAAGAGTCATACCTCCTTGCAGTGACAGCAACAGACCTTTTTTTTCTTTGAATGAAACTGCAACCTCAAGGCAGCAAAAAGCCAGCAGCACCTCTACCACACCTCAGCAGAGTGCATCCAAAGATACTCATTCCCGTCTCATTTCCTCCATTCTCCCAAGCACAAAGGAGGAACCAGTTGCTCAAATCATGCCACCACTACTGGAATCACATTCATCAAATACTTTCAATACTGTTAATGCCAATGTGGATTTTCATATCACAAATTCATCTAAACTTGCCTGTTCTGTAACAAAATCTGCTGTAACAAAAGAAAGTACTGAGGATAATCAAAATATGCCATTGCAATCATCAGTTGATAAGAGCAATATGAAGAATTGCCTGCTTCAAGAAGGCCCACTAGGTGCTAAAGATAATGTTGGGAATGACCACTTGTTGTGTGGCTCTCCCTCCATTCCTTCTTATTTGAATTCATCAGATTCAGAATCATTCTTTCCACATCCACCATCGTCATCATCAGTGTTACAATCATTGCCATCATCCTCAGAGCCTGTCCCATCTCTTGCAAGATCAACCACCCTAGGGGCAGCTGATGTTAATTCGCTCTCAAAAGCTGGTCATTCCATCCCCACTATCTCCCCAGTGCCAGTCCACAGTGCATCAAGTTTACTTCAGACATCTGCTGATTCATCTAACTCATCTTCTTCATCTTCAACTGCAGCTGAAAATGATATCTCAGGTTTTTGCCAGCATCATTACAAAGGAGAGGGGAAGCCACTAATTATACACTGTAATGAAGTCAGGTCTCCCAGCCAAAATGGCAATGTCACCCCTGCAAATGACATCAATGTTTGTGCCCATCAAGGTTGTGAACATAAAAATGAAATACATTATCCATCTGCCTTAAACCAAACATCTCATCCTCCACCAGGGACCCAAAAAGGTTCTAGCCAAACAATCTGTGATAAAAGTTGTGGATCTGTGAATAGCCAGTCCAGAGAAACCCATAATCCTACTGATGTGCCATTTTCATCCAAGTGTTTCTCTTCTTGCTTAGGAAATAATCAGGAAGCATCTGATAAAACTGATTGCTTGAATCATGAAAATAGTCATGTTGATGCCAAAGTGTGTTTACCAAAGAGTTATGGCCAATCTGGTAAAAATAAGATAATAGTAAACGGTGTCTATCCAACTCACAGTGAGTCCAACTCATCCTTCAAGGTTGAAGAGGACTATGACATATTGTCATCCAATGCTCCTAAGATCATGTCATCAATGTCTGATTCATCAACCCAGAGCAGTTTTGAACCTGCTATTATCATAAACACTTTGAGTGCTGAGTTGAATAGTGAATTGCAAATTGATCTCATTGAGTCAGGGCTTCAGACTTCTCCGACATTCCAATCTAATGAAAGTCTGTGGAATGATAGGAACAAAGAAAAAAATAATGAGTGGCAGCAGAGTAAGCAACATGTCACTGGAGGCTGGGACAAAGATGGCCGATCTCCAACATTGGCTAATATTGACACTAATTTACAATTTAAAGATTCTGATATCATTAAGTTTTCCTTTTCAAATGCAGCTCCAAATGAAGAAAAGAAGGATGTCATCATAAATACCTGGAAATCAACTGAAAAAGAAACAAAAATACCTGAAGCTGAGTCATCTCAACCTGTGCATTCACAGAGTTTTAAAATTTCATCAAAAGCATCAGAAAAGGAGAATGTCCCTGCATCTGCAGAAAGCACAGGTCCCGCTGAAACCATTGCTGCATCCCCATTTCCTATCAGTGTTTGGAAAGCAGAAAAACCAATAGTTAGTTCCTTAAAGAAAGACCAAGCTCATGGCAAAGATGGATATACTCCACAAGCGTCATCATCCACTATGGGCCTTGATGAGGACAGAGATTTATCAACTTTCTTGGGACCCAGTCCATGCTTAATTCTTCAAGCTCTCACCATGTCTAATGCCAATGATTTTTTTAGCCTTGAAAGGCTAGAGACCATCGGGGACTCCTTTTTAAAGTATGCCATCACTGTTTACCTTTACTGCTCCTACCCAGGAATCCATGAGGGAAAATTGAGTTACTTGAGAAGTAAACAGGTAAGATGGCTGATTTAGTGTAGTCTTTAGGTTGGTAATTTTTGTAATATTTTTTTTAACATCTGTGGTTACTATGAATGTTCTGATTTCCTTTTGTTTTCATCCATTCAATTTGATGAATTATGTTCAGATAATTAGTCTAATTTTTTTAAGTTATCAAATATTTTAATTTTTGTGTTATTTAAATGATCTCATTTTCTTTTATTTTTCCTCCATTCAATTTGATTCTTTTCATTGGTTTTAAAACAAACAGTTAGTTTATCTTTTTAAAGCCTTTGAGAAATCAAGAGGCTAGGTTTTGTTGTTGTTGTTGTTTTGTTTATCTGAAGGTAGGGTAGATTTTGGAACCCAAGGTTGATGACCTGTATTATGTATATTAAAGTCTTATCATCAAAGATATTTATTGCTTGAGTTTCATGTTTTATAATTTTAATCAGCATTTTAAATTAGTTTTAGATGAGTTTTTTAAAAGTTAAAACATTTATTAAGTCTTTTGTCATCATAACCTATAAGACTTTTGAAAATCCATAATTTTCAGGTCAGCAACTATAATTTATATAGACTGGGTAGGAGGAAGAATATAGCTGAATATATGGTGTCCACAAAATTTGAGCCATATGAGAACTGGCTCCCACCAGGTTTTGTAATCAACAATGAGCGTAGACGTGGACCTGTTCCTAAAGTAGTGATTGTCTCATCAAATACCAAGGCTAGCAATGCTCCAAGGAACTTTTTTGTTGAGGAGGCAGGAGACAGTGGTGAGTGTAATTTTGTATTTTGAAAGTATGAGAAGATTAACATTACAAATTAAATTATTTCTCATATGATTGATATACATGGATGTCTCATAGATGCATGCCATTTTTTAAATATATACAGCAGGTATGATTTCTCACGCATGATGTGCTTTTTCTCTATTCAAAAAAGAGTTGAGATACCTTACATGTTGATACAATCACTATTCATGACCCAGTAATCAAAAAGTTGTTCTAAATATATTGGGGATAGGAGTAGATAGGAAGGACGACGTATGTGTGAGTTTTAGAAGGATTACAATTTTAGGAAAAGGTATTGTGAGTAATCAAAAAGGCTGTATATCAACATTTTATTTTTACTTTCAGCCAAGCAAGATGAAGCAATGCAGTTCAACAAAGAGTTAGAGTGGATCCAGCAGACTCAGGAAGCAGATCAGAAAGATGACCTTGAAGATCCTGATAGAGCTGCTGTGCCATATAGCCTTCAGTGCCAGCATGGTTTGCCAGATAAAAGTATTGCAGATTGCATGGAAGCTCTCATTGGGTGTTACCTAACAACTTGTGGCCGTAAAGCTGCATTGATGTTCATGTCATGGCTTGGTCTCAAAGTTCTGCCAAAGAAACTGTGTCAAGATGGGGAAAAGAAGAATCACCGATTTCCGGCAAATTCAAAGTCTGTATGTCAACAGGTCAGTGTTATTTAGATAAACATCTCTGTAATTACTGGTTCATTGGGATGGGGCGTTTTTTCTTTGTTTTATATTTTTCACAGGTCACAGGATATTTATTCATAGTAACGGTTCATCTGATGAGTAGTTTTTGTCTTAACCTTTTTATTCCCCCCAAGTCTTGAACAACTTTCTTTATAGCTTTTCATATGTTTAATCAGACGTTTGAAGCCTGTACAGAATATCTCTCTCCACCCCCACCCACCCCAAGACCGGTTACCTTGAAAATTCATTTGTAAAATGTTCAGTGCAAAATGATTTTATTTGAAATACCATATACTTGTGCAAAAACAGGGTAGTTGTATTGATCAAAGTTGCAATCAGTACCCCCATCATATTAATAAATCATGGATTGATTCAGACTCAAACCCCTGACATCTATCAAAATTTCCTTACTTAGATCCTTGTTTCTCACCGATATCTTTCATATCCCCCTCAATTCCATCCATATTATTTTTCATTGGGTCTTCCTTTTTTTCCTCTTGTCTGGGCTGGTTGTACTAAGGTAAGCATTTTCTTGGCAATATACTCTTCACATCTGCTCAATATGATCAAAACATCTTAATCTCAGACTTACCTCGTATGACACATATATGTGTGTATTGTTAAATTTTCTTGATATTTTTGGTCCTATTATTATTATGTACACATGGAAATACATGAAAACAGTGAGCCATATTTTAAAATTTGGTCGGAGAAATGAATATTTCACACTGAGACCTGAAGCTGGTCCTATCCTATGTTAATTCTCTTTGGCCCTCTTGTTTATTACCATGCAATCCCTTTTGTCTATAATTGATACTAGATTACTTTCACATTCCTTAAAGTATTAAAGAGTATGCCTAATCATGGCTTTTTCATCTGTAGTCAGTTATCTTATTGCACTTCTTTCGTATTACACATTCTTACTGATTTTGATTACACACTGTCAAATTATACAACTATTTTTCCTCTTACTTATTTCATAAGCTTAATTTGCTATGTTCACATAAATCAGAATCAGGCTTGAAATGTATATATAGGATTGGTCACCTTGAATTTACATCAATCTTACTTCTCCCAGATCTCTGAGCAAGAGTTTGATGAACTTCAGTGTCCTCCATCTCCAATGTTCTTTCGAACCCCTGAAAATGAAGTTCAGTTGAATCATTTGCTGGAAGGATTTGACTCTTTAGAAGAAAAAATCTGCTATAAGTTCAGGGACAGATCCTATCTTCTTCAAGCATTTACACATGCATCCTATCATTATAACACCATCACCGATTGCTATCAAAGGTAAAATCTTTTTTGTGACACTTATGGACAAATTTGTTATTATGCTCATCCTCTGTAATTTTTTAAGTGTCTAATAGTAATATAAAGTGGACACCCGAATCATTAAATGCAAGACAATAAGAGGGGTAAATGACAACATTGTTTAAAATTACGAACAACATGGTAGACATTGCTTTGCCCTTGCTTTGCCAAACTCCACCAGAGTTGCACACTTCCCAAGTCTCCTCAGATTCTGGGGATTCTTCACAGACTTAGATTCCAATACCCATGCTCCCCATGTTCCTTGCAGATCTCCCCACTTTTTGTGAAATTTCTCATCCAGTAGTTGCACCAACTAACTTAGCCTAGTACTCTTTCAAAATACCCTGAAAATTTCCTAAAATACCCCCAAAATGTACTCCTTCAACTCCTCAAATATCCCTTACGGGGAGTGCAGGACCTGGAACAAAAGTGTTCCCTATTCATGACAGTTTGACTCATATACACGTGTGGCGGGCATGGGCTACTGATTTCAAATATGTAGGATTTTTTTTGTCCACACTTCTGGTTGCCATGGCAACAGCCACCATCCTGGATGTTGTTACAAAATTTTACACAGAAACAATCAATTTACTGACTAGTATCGGTACATGTATCAAGACATTTGAATGCCAAAAACTTGACAAGTTTTAAATCTTTTTTTTTTTTTTTTTTATAATTCTTACAATTCCCCATACAATGTTTTGGGGTTGTTGTTTTTGTGTGTGTAATTGTCTCATTTAAATACACTACAGGTTCGATTTCTGCATAGAAATTTGGGTTTGTTTTTTTTTTTTCAACCCCCCTCCTTTTCAATAAGATAAAAGAAGAGGGGAAATATAGAAAACAGAAAATTGCATATCGAATGCAGTGAAATGAGCACCTCAATTAGTTACAGTGGTTTTATAAAGCTTTTTGCTATCTTAAAATTGTTTGAAATTATTTTACTTATTTTTTGAACATCCTATTAAATTTCTTGGCATTCTTTGGAAGGCCAAACAAAAAATACTCAGCAATCAGTGTGTGGACATCTACTGAAAACAAATAAAATGATTCACTTGAAATTCAGTTTATTTGATAGTTTTTACACTTGAGACTTCAAGTACTGTTAATCGTTTTTCTTTTTTTTCCTTTTTCGTTTGCAGGGTGGAATTTTTAGGTGATGCCATATTAGACTATGTAATAACACGGCATCTATATGAAGACTCACAGAAATATTCTCCTGGTATTCTTACCGATTTGCGGTCAGCCTTGGTGAACAATAACATTTTTGCTGCATTAGCTGTCAAATGGGGTTTTCATTGCTACTTCAAAGCTATATCTCCTTCACTCTTCGCTGTTATTGACAGATTTGTCACCAAGCAGAAGGAGAAAAACTGTGATGAAATTGACTTTGATGAAGAGGTACCTTTGTTTTATATGCTGATGCTAATAACACTGGTATCCATAATTTATATCATAGAACATTTTTAAAGTTTCATATCTTTCTTCTCCTAACTGTGCTGATCTTGAATAATCACATATTTGTGATCATAGAATGGATGATACCAAAGATGATATACACTGCGTTATAAGAGGGGTCATGCCCTTCTTTGAGACAATAACTAAATTGTCCTTGGCCTAGATGCAGCGCCCCCTATACTTTTACACGGACAGCCAGCTAACGATCGGTTGTTTAGTATGGCAACAAATGGGCCTTCCATTGGTTTGTTTACTTTACTCATATTTCTAGACTGACTTTGTTCATCACATGAAGAACAGATTCATAAACATTAAGAAAGAATAGATCTAGTCTTTCAAGGTTTTATTTGTCGCATAACTTGTACGTGTGTGTGTGTGTGTGTGGAGAGAGAGAGAGAGAGAGAGAGAAGAGGGGAAGGATGAATGAATGGGTTAAATAATTTTTTTAAAAAGCAATAGATTTAATTGGGTGCAGAAAAAGAAAAAGGAACGGGAAAACTGACGTTTTGAGAAGATAGGGGGTGAGTCCATCCGGTCCAGGTGCTTTGTGGATCTTCATTTCATTTAGAAGTTTTTCTACACCCTCTGTTGAGATACTGAAATCCTCTATAGGTGGATGCAATGAGGGGTATCTGGTAGTTTCAGTGCGATCATTTCCATATAGATATAGGTATGATGGTTAGCTAGAGATCCATAACGTAGTAGAGGTAGGAGCCTACATATCTAATCTAAATCTAGAATCTACTAAAAGATGGGCATGACAATAGGGGCTCTGCCATTGTTGTCGTAGGCACTGTATGTAAAGAAAACGAAACAAAACTAACTGCCCTTGTAAATTCGTAGAGGGCTTATGACCCATCTTATAACGCAGTGGTGTTTATAATCTTTGATGATACTTCAGGAGCATTATCTTTCTTTCATTGCCAATCCTAACTGCACAGAAAGTTTCAAGCCTGAAGGTTCAACACAAAAGGAATAATAATGATAATTATTGTCATTGTATTAGATTTTCTTTTATCATCTGTAATTAATTCGAGGAAGAATCTTCTCTGTAATCTTGTTCATGCTAAAATGTGTTATGTGCAAAGCTTGCTAATTAGTTTATTATGTCAATTCTTGTATTCTAGTACCAAGATTTATCTCTTGAGGATGGAGATACAGAGGATGGCAATGAAGAAGAGGATAATGAAGAAGAAGTGGAAATGGAAATTCCAAAAGCTTTGGGTGATATTTTTGAGTCAGTGGCTGGTGCAATCTATCTAGACAGTGGCATGTCTCTTGATACAGTATGGCAGGTCTACTATCGCATGATGAAACCTTATATTGGTAAGTCAAATGTTTAGGTCATTACTGTAAAACTTTCAACCAACTATTTACAATTATTCTATTATTCTATATTATTGAAAAAAGTGTGCCATGGTACAGAACAATGTTAAAGAGATATTCTTAAAATATTAGTGTATTTTTTCTCTCTTGGATGTCTTCTTGTAGTTGAGGAATGATTCATAGATTTCTTTAAACTATCTTGTAGCAGGATATGCCTTCAGTCTTTAAGACAGGAGATTTTTTATTCACTGTAAACAGTTTGCTAATCTGCTGTGATTCCCCATGTTTTGTTTGTTTTCTATCTTGAATTAATTGTTTGAGTAATTCTAGATTTATGATCTTTTTTATAATTTTTTTCAAAAACATTCTTGCAGATAAATACTTAAAAAGCATTCCAAAGTCTCTGGTGAGAGAGCTGCTAGAGAGAGAGCCTGAAACTGCTAAGTTTGAGTAAGTTGTGTCTTTTTTTTCTCTCATTTAATATTTGTATTGCTATTAAGAAAATCCAAGGATTATTACTTTTACAGTTGTTTTGATGCGCTAATCAAAATGTTTTTCTTTCTAAAGGATGTTACAGAATTGAATGAATAAGGAGGTAGAGACAGGGATGGGTAAAGAATGTTACTTTGAGATAACAATGAGATACAGTGAAACTTTGTTATAGCGTGAACGGGCGGATCAGGCACATGTTCTTGCAATGCCGACTTCTCGTTATTCCCGAATGATGAATTCAGCAAAGGAAAATAATCTAATCTTGTAACAGAAATCATAGGCCTATTACTACCAGTGGCATGAGAATGGCCAATGACACCATGCGCACTCGATTCAGACAAAGGTGGGAGCGGGATGGGTGGAGAAGGACCCCTTCTTCATCGTTTTCTTTGTTACTGGCCAGCACCAGATGTGCTCTACCAGCAATAAATAGACAAAAAGGAACGGATGGAGTGAGTGTCGAGAAGTTTTTACCAAGAAGGAAAGAAAACGTTTTTCATTATTGCCAAGATTTTCACCTACAAGCTCTCATTAAACCTGATCATTCATTCTAAAGGGTAAAATTATTATGAGTGGACTCCACCATATATCATTTTGTTGCATTGCAATCGAAATCAATGTGCAGCAGTGTCAAATTGTATTGTAATGTGCCCATTTTGAGTACACAGTATATGATGTCAGTCCTCATTAAGAAAATGCCTCTCTTCTTTCTTCATTTGCATTGTCGGGTTATTATGGCTGCACAAGGTCATTATAGTAGGTAACACAAAGTGACTATCTCATGTGGCTGAAAGCGACAGCCTAGTGCGAGAAAGGCAAAATATCCGTACAGTTCAACAGGTCTCTCTATTGCCATCAAAATAAAATCTTGTGTTCAAACTACACAGTCTTCTATTTTTATTGTTCTTCTTTATTATCATGTCTTTTTTATTCACGTTTAACACCATTATGGTATCGTTACAAACATTTTCCAATGCCTATATCAGTGATATCCACACGGTAAAGTTTAGATTTATCCACGCTCCTGGACCGACCGTACTGACAAAAATAATTACGGCTCCATTGGAAATTGACCGATCGGCAAATGGTTTTTGCCACCAGAAAGAGGAGAAATGAGCTTTACATTGCGACCCCGCCATCTGGTGCAGGAACTCTTGAACCCTTTCATTTCTTAGTTTGAAAGGTTCGTATTGCGAAATTCAGAGTGAAAAAGATATGAAAATCAACTTGCGGATCAACACTATAAAGTTTAATTATTCACTTAACCTCTGTAAGAAGTTCATAGCTATTGGTTTACTTCCAAGCGAGCTGTCCGTTTATCAACTCAATGAAGTAGACCCAAGATATCATCCCTCGAAGAAGGCCTCCATGGCCGATCTGTCAGACTCAGCCATGAAATAAACTTCCCCGAAGACTGAAAATGTTCTTTCATTGACCCCTCCAACATAAATTTACCTAAGTTTTTTCTTGTTTCGTAAATTAAATGTATTAAACTGCAGCTATTTTTAACATGTAAGCTTTTGGAGATGATTTGTGTAAACAATGATCGAGATTGATCTGGATCTATCTTTTGCACAGTTCGAGACTTCGAGCTCTCCAGTGCTTCATCATTATAAAGATATATCTAATTTTAGTGTTATGACTAAAGCCTTTTAAACCGATCATGACTTGTGGAAAAATTATCGATTTTAATCATTTTAAGTTCATTTTACTCTGTGTATTTTATATTTTTGGCCATATTATGTTTGAAAGTAGTGGTAGAGAGAGAAAAAGGTATTGCAACGATTGATGAAAGGGTGAAGGAAAACTAAAACGCACATTTACCGAAATAATAGGCCTAATTGCACCTCTGCCCACCTTGGCACAGTGGTAGTGCGTTGGTCTTGCAACGGAAAGGTCACAGGATCAATTTCCAGTGTGGGCATTGTGATTTATCCCTTAGGCAAGGTTATTAACACAAATTGCCTCCGTTTCGCGGTGCTGTTCTTACGGCGGACGCTCAGCTTTCGGTAAAAACGAAAAGACAAATTTTCCTTCAGGGATGAATAGAGTTGTCTTTTTTTGTCTTTTTTTTTTTTTTAACTAGGCTGCATTTTTGGTTCCTTTTGATTTTAGGCTTTCATCTTCTCTTAAATGTAGTGACAGGATTACAATTACAACAGATATAAGTGTTATAAGTTATTAGATCTACACTATCTAACTCTACATTTTATGCATTTATGTAGGTTTAACCTACATAATATTAGCTGGATGGATAAGAAGTCTTGCTTATTGAGTTAATGAGTGTTAATGCATCTTAAAGTACAAACTTGCACTGCAGATTAACCTGGGTAAGAATTTAATGTAAGGTAAACTAATATCTTCAGTCTTTATAACATCTTTCACAATGAACATGTTACTTGTGGTATGATACTGGTCAAATTATTATGACTGTGCATGCGTATCACTATTCATTTTTTCTGTGTAAAATCTGTCTTTCTGATATCAAATGTTATTCAATGTAAAATTTGACATTATATTTGAATTCAGGACCAAAAATTACCTAAGTATGTGAAATTTCATCAGTATTCTAAATTAATCTAAATGCAAAATTAAGAATTGTATGCTGTTTTGAGTAGTTTTTCTAGCTTTTATGTGCCAATTAGCAAAAAGTGAACTGAGAGCCATGTGTGAGGTCTCCAATCACGGTGAATTATGAACCAAGTTCTCTGAAAAAAAAATGTAGTGTGCACTATTATATAATCTAAAGAGATCATAACATTTTGAGGGCAATTGGACAATGATTAAATATTCTATGATTGATTGAAATCACTACTTAATGCTCAAATGAGCAGTTTTTGTCAGAAATATTTTGTCCAAAAGAAAATTCAATGTTCTTTACATGTACCTCATAGCATTATTTGAAATACTAGATTACTGATCTGTCGTTTATTGATGTAAATCATCCCTGTCAATATGTTTATGTAAACAGATTCCTCAAATGTAGTTTATTATTTTGATTTGATCAGCTTGAAAATGCAGTTTTTGTCCAATCCAACAGCGCTAAAAAATCTTCGAAGTCCGAAATAAACTTAAAAGTTCATAATTTATTCATTTATTGTCCGATTTTGATGATTTAAAATCTGGAATGCTTGTTTTTGCAAATTCTATCTGGGTAATGCATTGAAAGTAAATTTTAGTCAATATGAAAAATCACTTTGTGATACCTAATTATAGCAGAATTATCTTTTCTTTTTTATTTTAAATTGAATTTTCCTTTTACAGGTAACATAATATGAAATAAAACAAAGAAAGCAATTCCTTTGGAACAAAGATATAACGACATAAATACATAATGAAGTGATCGAAAAGATTATGATCATGATAGTAATGATAATAATGTTGCTTTCGTTGCAAATGATGATGAAAAATGAGAATAATATGAAAACGTTCTCAAAGCCAATAATTGTGGTACAGTATATAGCTTGAAAAAAACATTTTGCATAGTGACATTAAAAAATACCCGGTACTATATGATAAAATATAGTAACAGGCTTTTCGATGACCTTTGATGATGACTATGTTGATGATGATGATGTCGACAACGAAGAGGGTAAAGATGATGATGATGATGGGACGACAGTTGTAATGATGGTGCTTATGGGGATAGCAGAATCATCCTTAATTCATGTTATCAGTATATTCCAGACATTTCTCATGTCTTCCATCGATTTGTTCATCGTAGTTGCTAAGTTCACTCCTATGTGAGGTTTCTAATAGACAGAATTCTGTGTCAACATATATCATTTGTGTTTTATTACCTTGGTTTTTTTAAGAATTTGCTGTTCTGTAAAAGAGTCTTTCACATCATCTTAATAATTATGTACATGGTGACTTACTTTAATACCTGAAGTATTGTCATAATATGAATTCTTCAAATTGTTATTCATTTCAGGAGACCAGAAAGAACAATTAATGGGAAAGTTCGTGTGACCGTCAATGTTGTTGGCAAAGGAGTTTTCAGTGGTATTGGCAGGAATTATCGTATCGCTAAGAGTGCAGCTGCGAAGAAAGCTTTGCGTGCTTTACGTTCCCTGAACCAGAATGGGCCAGTTTGAGGTCGATGATCAGCCTTTCTTTCAGTTTACATTGTATTAATAGATTGTGTTCACTCTTTTAGATATTTTTGGCATTAGTCATGTAGGTTTTGAGTGATGTTTGTTAAACTTTGGTGATGGATTATAAGTTCTATGTTTATCACTCTTGTTTTTAAATATTTTTCTTGTCATGTTTTCATTTAGTGAAGGAGTTTGGGAGGGTTTATGGTTGTAATTATTCTGTTTAAATGATTAAGATAAATGAAAGGTTGCTTCATTTATTTTCTTATCATTTTATTTTATATTTTAAAAGCCTGTATCATCATTGCTCCCTCATTTATATGCATGAGATTTGGGGTTTGTTTGTTTTTTTTGTTCTTTTTTTTTTAAAGAGGGGGTGATTGTGGTAGGGAATTTGTGCTCGTTGGTTGTTTAGATAAGGTGTTTGAGAGGTTTGCTTTCGATGTCATTTAGTGTTTTCAGAGTGATAGCATACAGTCTTTTTACTTTCCGTCAAGGTGTTAAAGTTCTTTCTTGTTCAAGCAATTTTATTTCATTCTACATCAGAAGAAAATCATTTCTTATGAGATAATTTATGCATATATTTATTTATTCAATAGTCCTTATTTTTAACCTCAGTAAAAGTTAAAGATAGAGGTATTGTGTTCTTTGCAAATATTTTAAAGTTAAAATGCTCCCATGGAGTTCTCCATCTTGCAGTTTTTTGTTTTCTATCGTCTCTCAGATTTAAGTCATTGAAGGCTTAATCATTTTTATTACATTGAGTTATTCTACAAGGTTAAATGTAATGGCATTACTTTGTCCTTTTTTTTTTTAAAAGTCCATAGTTTGAAATATTTTCTCTTTTCATCTTAGCTATAATCTTCTTACAACGCATCATGAGTCAAAATGTAACAGATTAAAATGGCATTTTTATGCCATTGATTGAATGAAAGAACATTCCAAATTCACCCAAGGCGCATGTTAAAGTAATCTCAACTCAATGTTATGTGAAGCATCAAAGTCTAATTGATAAGGACGCTTTTTAACCTGCCTGTAGCATAAATTTCAAAATCATGAGCAGCCCTATCTCACTGTACACTTCATTCAGAGATTTTAGAATCAAATTTTAAAGGAAAGATAGGGGATGGGGATTCAGTCTTAATATCCAGTGGATTGGACAATGTTCATGTCTACTTAGTCTCCCTAAAGCTGTACATCTAGAAATTTATTGCATCTGAGAGAAAGACCTACATAAAAATGAGCTTGTACCCTTCAAATCCTATCAGTAAGAATGCTCAATGGGAATTCAAATCCTATTAGTAAGAATGCTCAATGGGAAGATGATGTTGAAACATTGCTCCAGCTTTTCAGGAAATAGAGAGCTGAAGCAGTTTTGTTCAATGTCAAATCTATTGTTAGGCATATAACTATTTTATGACATGTAACATCATATAAAATTATAACAACAAAGTAAAACATTTCTTACTGTTCATTTAAGTTTGCATCACCCAAGAAGGTTAATCATAAATCTTTGTACATCGTAGTCTGAGGAAAAGATACACACCTGATAAAGCTTCAGTCAGTGGGTCAAAAAACAGTCATGTCAATATATCCTTAAGATTATTTATATTTGTGTGACTTTTGCTTAAACTTAATGGGAGGTATTATAGATAAAGCATTTTGAAAATGACAAAACCTCATTTAAATTTGGATTATTTTGAATTGACAAGTTACTCAATTATCGAGTGTGTAGCCTTTGTTTAATTTTAGTGCCTAAATTCACATGAAAGTATTATCTCCTCCACAGTTTACCTAAATTTCACATGTATATTTATAGCATACCTCAATGCAATAGCCTTCTTTGTAAATCAAAGAGATTCCATTCTGTGTTTTTTGTCGCGTCTTTTGTGCTTCAACGTGATATTTTTATTTCTTCACCAGCAAGTAAACCACATAAGAAACTGTTTTTAAAAATTTGTGCTATGTAACTTTATATTGTTATATCGATCAATGATGCTACTTATTTTGGTTTGTCCTTTGTGTATTATTTTATTATTATTATGTGAACATTTAAGAAGCTCATCTCCACAAACTTCTTTTTCTCATAATGCATTTATCTGGTTTGCTAATTATATATAATATATATATGAACATAAACAGTTTTATTGTGGCTTCTTGTATAAAGGAAGTTTGTTTACCCCTGAGTTTACCTTAATGTTTACTTGGTCATATTATGTTATTGTGCTTTTTTAATCTTTTTTGTTAAAAACAAAAATTAAATCTAAATTATGCTATTATTATGGTTTCACAACTGAAACACACAGCTGTGTAGGACACCAATTCGTGATAATGGTCAAAACAGACAAAACTCACCAGATTAATTAAATAAAATCCCATCAGGGCTCATAGAACCATCACTTAAGTCTGGCTTATGTGGCATTAAGTAATATGAGTGATGCTAGTCACCCCGTGGCTAAATCGGCAATTTGTCAAAAAATTTACTCCCCAGCAGAGCTGGTACCCAATTCACACCTGGGTGGCTTTGGGTAGTTATGTCTGTTTTGCTCAGGGTCCCAATGTGAATCCCAGCCCCACAGGATTTATGAACGACAGTCCTTTTGATCTTAAGTCAAATGCCTTAATCATTCAATCACCAAAAAAGCCTCTCATTTCTCGCGAATAGTTAACAAACTGACATTTTCTTTGAAGCTACTGATGATCACTGACTGATGGTCAAGCTAAAAATAAAATGATTGAAGGGATAAAAGCAAATGAGAAGCTAGATAGACAGAAAACTGACATGGATCTTCTATTTTCACTTATATTTCAGGATCCTGTCTTCTTTTTAATTGATATGGTAGATAATGTCAAATTGATTTTCCAAATTTTCTTGAATTTTCCTTGTATGAAAAATATTTGCAACATATAATTGATAGAATGTGCAGATGTAAAGATTTCATCAAAAATGCTCCTTGTGGTTGCATGTCATATACTGGTTGCGTTTCTTGTGATTTGGAATTCCAGCTATGATTTTTCAAACTACGTCTTGATGACAACCAATCGCCCACTGTCTCAAATTCAAGGAAAGTGCATGAACAATAAGTACTGTGCAGTTTTACTGTCAGCCCATGTCGAGATGCTGGACAACTATTTAGGCACAGTCATTAAAAGGGCTGGATTGTCTTGTATTCAACTATATCAGTGTTGCCACTTGGAATGCTGTTCAGAGGCTTGACCTCTTAATGAGTTTTATTACAAAATGCTTCATAAATTTTCAACAATATGTGACAATGAAAAGAATTGACCAATGCTGATTCAAGAATGACGAGATTATTTACTTTTGATTGCAGCAAACAGCATTTATCCTGTGAATTGAAAGAATGCATAAGCTAGATCTTAAAGTTTATTCTTGTGTTTCAAGAAAAGTTTTGTGTTGAAAACCTTTATTTGCTATATCTTTGTAGCATCCATTGCATTTTAAAAGAGTTACAATTTTTCTTTCATTTTTCTTTATTCATATTTGGATTTATTTACCTCCAAATGATTTTCACATCATTGTGTTTTGATTCGTTCCAATGCAAACGTTTTGTTATTATAACATAACAACTGTTAAATGGTCTATATTTATTGTGATCCTTGTATTGTATTTTTGCACCTCCTTTTGGCCAAAAGAAACAAAGAAAGAAAAGACAGAATGAGACAAGGAAGCAAAGTATCAAGGTGACTTGTAATTGTCTTCAATTTATTATATTCTATGCCAACATCATGTGCCTTCTTTGCCAACACTGGTGAATTCTAATTTAAGACTGCATCCTTTTACCAGTGGCTGTAATGGCAACAAACTATTTAATTTAAAAGTGTTAAAAGTAACCAAAATCTTTAAGTTATCAATTTTTCTCTACAAGTTCTTCTGGATACCGTCTTCTAGCGGAAATAGAGCCAGTTTCATTTCTGTGGAAACTAGTCACCCAACAGAATCTTTGCGAGAGAGTT
>JAOYNN010562428.1:0-13565 GCA_025770095.1 Goniobranchus kuniei
CATCTGTTGTTTTTATTTCTCTGTACAGTAAGCTATCATCTGCAAATAATCTAATGGTGGTATTAGGTGAGAGGTTTGGATCAATATCATTTATGTAGATGAAGAAGTAGAGTGGTCCTAGTACTGTTCTTTGTGGGACGCCTGATTCAACTAATTTGATGTTTGACTCTACTCCTTCTACCATTACTGTTTGATATCTGTCTAGTAGAAATGACTTGGTCCACTTTATGATGTATTCAGGAATGGTGTAGTTCTTCATCTTTTGGATTAGCTGTAAGTGACCTACTTTATCAAAAGCTTTGGAAAAATCCAACAGGACTGCATCAACAACAGTTTTTTACCTTCCTCCTTTAGAAGGTGGAGGCAAGGTTGTTGATTTTACTGCATACCATGATTGTCACAAGAATAATCACCATTAAGCCTTATTGCATTTTGGTGTCACCAAAATTTCCCCTTCCTTTTTCCTCTCATTGATGGTGGTGGATGTCTGATAGTGGATGAGACTGCTCTCCGAGTTGAGGTTCTGCTATTCATGTCAAACAATTACATTTGATGCTCAAGATATGGCACAGTTGTGAAAGATCAGGATGAGAGATTGTTTCATTAGCCGAAAAGGATCATTAAGACAGAGAGAGAAGGATGCTGTTACAGTCAACTCTGTTGATAAGCACAGTGTTAGGGATGAGACTGAAAGGTGCTTATCTCTGATGCTTGCTTGAGGCCAAAATGCCTGAAATTAGATTAACTGCTTTCCCTTGATTTTACCAAATATGAGCAGGACATTAGTCAAATGGGAAAGAAATTGGCCTTCAAAACAACTTCCTTCTGCTCAATAAAGCTAATGCAAAGTAAAATTTGCTAAATTGTGCATGACATTATTGTTGTCCAATCAAAGTGCATTTTGGTAATGACAACTGTACAACAACGATTGAGAATGATGGCACTTCATTCTACATACAGGTAAATTATTGTCAATTTAAAAAAACAGCAACAACCCAGAACAAGTTCATTGGAGATTCCATATAGATAATATTAAATAATATATATATCACCAGAACTGAAACAGTTTGCTCTGAAAGTTTTGGTTCACTTAATTTTAGCCCAACAACATTATCTTGCACAAGGAGGTACTTCCATAGTCTCATTCTGCTGTCTTCTTCTTCTTCCTCTTCTTCTTCTTCTTCTTCTCCTTCCTCTTCTTCTTCTTCTCCTTTGGGTACATACTTATTAACTCAAATAAACTGAGAATTTCTGTCAATGCACCTTTGACTGAAACTACTTGGAATATTCTCTCTATTAGCGGGCCTGTTGGCTCAAAACAGTTTGTAGTTTGTATTCGAGATATCTGCTTTGGATATTCTTGTAGTATAGACATTTGTGTATAAGATTCTTCTTGGAGGCAAGCCCGATCGTGATTCTAGCAATGTTTATTTAATTAAAATAGTAAAGCCACTATACACAGGATATTCTGGTACAACTGAGTAACCATACTTTTATGAAGCTGCATTCCTTTGTTTCCGGAACTGTAAGCAGCTGCTGCGGATCTGACCCATCATTTTCAAAATTCGATTCAATAACACAATAAAACCAACCGCAGAGTAAAGTTTTGATATTTACTCCTCTGGATGCTGCAAAGGCACGCTGTAATCACTTGAGATGGCAGGAAGAAGGTAGGCCTATGTGCACGCTAACGGACAAATCACCAGGTGTCAATATGACCTAGATTCTAGATCGCGTTTTCATGTTTGACAGAACATTAAATAACTACCGTTTTATCCATAAGAGTGCATGTTTGGAAGCTTTCCTCAACGTATAGTTCCTGTAGACCTATATAGATCTATGTCTGTCATCAATGTAAGCATGCTTTTCAGTGTTATGGGTGCTTAGCCTAGTGCACAGCAAGTTAAGTACAGAACAATAGACGGAAGTATAGTGTTTCAACCACGTCATAGTTTGTGTTTTTGACGGAAAGATTGCAACATTGCAACTTATAAAATACAAGCTTTCAAGCAAAGTTGAGTGCAACTTGAGCTTGTCAACCAAGTAATCGGTAAATATACAGGTCTAAATTCATCAAGCTTTGATGAAATTTGTCAGTTACTTGACTCTCTTTGTTTCTTTGTCTGTGTGTGTTTTGTGTTTGCTGCGATAAATTTGTATCGTGAGCGTGTGTCAGCGGGGCCATATGTGAACGTTTATAGGCCTACATTTGCATATGAAGCTGTGTGTTTTACGTAGGTTGTGAGGGTGAGCATGGGTGTGTGTGACTGCAGGCAGTTACTTGTGTATTCTGTTTAAGTATGATTTTTACTCCCGCATACACACACACACACACACCAAGAAGTCAAGCCTTACTCAATTGAGAAATGACTGTTCTTTGATCTCTCGCCTATACCTCGCATGTCAGACAAGAAAGAGGGATCTCGCAGAGTTCTTCAGGCATGAAAACCAGCCCACACCACAATCGCTGAGTAAAGCAGGAGACCTAAGGTCGGGAAAGAAATCAGATCCACTCCTTTGTCTTGATTCAGCAAATGTTCATGAGGATGCTGCTGCTTGATGAGGCCCATGGACAGGAAGACGATGACGAGCTTCTCGGCACTGACACTAAGTTATTGACAGTCGATGAGCAGGAAACAGAACTGTTGGCACACTGGCATCAGAGGATCAAATGTCTGATGCAAAATTCTAGAAGGAGCATTCGTCGTACAGATGCTTTCACCAAAAACAGTCCAGAATTTCCAGGATTATCATGACAGCATTTTCATGCCGTATGTACAAAAACAATTGGAAAATGTGGCACATCTGGATTCGGTCTGGGATGTGTATGATAAAAACAGCCTGAAAGCATCCACCAGAAACAAATGTGGGCATGGCCAGAGGCGAAAGGTAACATCTTCTACACCCATGCCATCAAACTGGAAAAGTTTTCTTTGCAATGATGAAAACAAAACTGATCTGTTCTCTTTTCTTGCAAAAGAGATTGAGGAAACACAAATACCAAGAAAGGTTTTGATTTCCACGTGCCATGAAAGAACACTGTTCATCCCCAGAAGTGGACCTCAAGAACAAAGACCCATGTTCCCATGAAGATGCTGAAACTAGGATGCTTCTTCATGCTACAGATTGTGCACAGCAGGGCTACAAAAGGATTTGTATCAGGACAGCTGATACCGATGTAGTTGTACTTGGTGTTTCTACTGCATTCAACCTTCAAGCAGAAATACTGTGCATTGTTTTTGGCACTGGGAGGCATTTTAGATACATCGATGCCAAGAAAATCGCAGTTTGTCTAGGAAAAGAACGGGCACAAGCACTCCCAGTATTCCATGCAATCACAGGCTGTGATACAGTTTCATTTTTTGCCGGCAAAGGAAAGATCAAAGCATGGGACACATGGTCAAAATATCCAGAAGTGACATCGGTTTTCTTTGAATTGATACATCAAAATACCATATCAGAAGAAACCATGAGCAGAACTGAAAGGTTTGTTGTGCTCATGTATGAGAAAATTCAACCCTTTCAAAGGTAAATGAAGCCCGGCCAAGGTTGTTCTCGCAGAGATGTAAGACCTTGGAACACATCCCCCCAACAGCTGAGGCTCTGCACCAACACACAATGTGGGTAGCCTGCCAAAGTGGAAAAATTTGGTGCAAATGTCTGGATAAAAGTCCTCAGCTGCCTAGTCCTGCTAATTGGGAACCGAGAAAGAACACTGACACACAATGGTTACCCCTTTGGACAACCCTGAAGCAAGCAGAAGAATCCTGCTATGAACTGATTCGTTGTGGTTGCAAGAAAGGTTTGTTTGGCAAGGTGCAAAAAATGTGTTACAGCATACCTACAGTGCACTGAGCTGTGCCACTGTGGAAGGCTTGCCAAGAAGCATAAGAAATTAAAAGTATAAATAAAGGGACTTAACAATCAGAAGCATTATCAGGACAGTATAAAAGAACAATGTAGACGGACAGTCATGGAGCTGTAAGAAATAAAGAGGACAACGATTTCATTCAGTCTACAAAGACGCTTCCTTTCTGCGGAGCATCCACTGTATCAAATTTCTTCGAACAAGGTAATTCCTAGCGCTACTAAGTTCATGACCTAATTTCTCCTGACCTACCTTTGCGTATTGTGCATGGTCTATTTTAAGGTTTGGTGTAAAGATGGGACATTTGTGTTATTAACACTTATATCAAAGGATTATAACTTGGCATGAGAAAAATACTTTCAAAGCATGATTTGCTAAAACAGCGATAAATTTGACCCAATTAGAAAGCCATTTTTAGAACAAGGGCTCACTTTACGTTATACTTGCTTGTCTGCCTATTTTTGAAACCATATTGGTGTACTGGTCTGTGCTAGAAGCTATACAGAAGGAGAAAATTACAGAAAAATGCCAAGATGAGGATGAAAAAAGTTTCACAAAGGTTTTAATGTGACCTAATTAAAGAGGCTCCCAAAGGTCATCAGAGGCCATGTAGCTTTTGCCTCTCCGATGAAAGATCACTGTTAGGTCCCCAACATGTGCCCTAAGTTTCATGCCTCGACTACAAAATGCAAACTTTCACTCATTGTGTGGAGCCAGCAGGCCCACTATCTGTGTCAGGGCAATACACTGAAGAGCATTTTTAAAGTTGTCCAAAGAAATGTTGATGAGGAATAAGCATACTGACCATAATGGTCTTCAAAAGTAGCTAACCCACTTCCCTTTAATGCAAAGATTATCTTAAATCTCAAAGCAAACCACCATGAGTTTCCTGCATGCAAGGGTAGAGAGTCAAAGATATCAATTAGGTCAGCAAGATGCTGCATATTGTATGGAACAATATTTAGATCTAAACAGTCCGTTGAATCCTACCATGTCATACAGCATCCACTTGAAAATTGGCCTACCATACATTTTTTCCTCACCTGAAAATAGTGATGGTGGCATCAGAGCAGGCCACTGCTAAGAGACCAAGTCTGGGAAGTGATGAAGGAATGTTCTCTTGGCTAAAAGAGCTACCCCTTTCATTTGAATTAATCTGAAAAAGGATGTTGTAAGTGTAAAATACTATGACCCAAAACATTTTGGGTTGTTTTTGCACACTCATATAAGTTTATATCATTGCAAGATTTTGCAATACAAAAGAATGAAGATGAATACATATGGGAAATTGTCATGAACTCAAATTGAAGGGCTCAGTAAGTGCATTTATGATGAAAAATTTATTATTGTGTTTAGTTATGTGAAACAACAACAAGAATCAAGACAAAGTCATAAAAATGTGCTTAGAAAACTCCACCAAAATTAGTAGAATATTTATGTTTACATTTTTCCTCAAAATTTTCTGTAGCAGCTGACTTTTCCGAAAAAACCATGAAAATTTAAAGTTGGGATACTGAGTTTTAGAAAACCGCTCTTCAATTAAGAAGGAAAAAAGCCATACTGATTTTAATGTCATAAGATGAAATAAAGGTGCAATGAATTTGATTGTTTTGGTGCAATTTTGCATTCAGTATACCAAAGTATTTGATTTGAAAATTCCAATTACAACAGAATTTGAACCTCATACAAGTACAACATTTCTCTGTCCCGCCTAGAATTTCTATCTGCTTGTTACTCAATAATATTGGCTATTGAAGGTAAAGGGTCCACCTAACACAGGTTTAAATAATAATTATAATACACTTCTTACCTTCTCTGTATTGCCAGCTTAAAGATTTTTATATTTGATAAATCGAATATCATCATATTGAGCTGTATTTTTCTCATTCAATGAAATATGATTTACTATTAAAAATTGGGAAAATTCTTCGATCAACGAGTTATTTCACATCTTTTGCTTATTTCATGAAAATGCAATGAGTCATGCTATGCAAACTGAATAAAATATGCATTAAGAACAATCCCCATAAGAAGAAAGACCCCTCTCCACCATATCTACAATATTTTTTCATAACACTGCATACGTTATATGTGCAAAGTTTGAATGATAATGATATGAAGAGTAAATTACCTCATCATAACATCCCTGTGGACACCAGGAAAAACTTCTGACATAGCCACTGTCATGTGCGATGCAAAAGTCTAGCCTTGGAGATATTTCTGTGCTGTGAGACAAAATCACAAAAACATATATGGCTATTAATTTTGATTTCTAGTGAGAATATCTGTTGATGGTTTTAGTGAGTATCAGAATCATTGATGCTTTCTTGACAAAACGAAGATCGCAAAAAACATTAAAAGAAAAAATATTACCTTTCCTTATCCACTCCAACAGACCAGAATTGCAGAAGGTTGGAACCTTCGGCCACTGTGTTGACATACAGATGGTGTCCAGGATGAATGTCAGATGCAATGGCCAAAATCTGCTCTTGAGAGCTTGCCACTGGTCTTGGACACCAATCCATGGCCCAGATGGGACCTCCCGTGTAGCAAAATGCCTTGCCTGTGTCAAAAGAATAAAAAATGTGAATGATTATAATTAATCCAAATTGAGAAATCGGGGAGTTTTATGTATCATCTGCAATTCTCAATTATAAGAAAATACTTACGATAGACAGAAGATACTTTAATCAAAAGTTCATCACTGTTATTGACACCGTAAAGAGTCCAAACATTCATCAAAGACCCAGGAGGAGTAAAATCTCCCACAGCAACGCTGTGTTGTCACATACAGAGCGATTAAACATCTTCAAATCTCTCATTCTTATACAGCCTTCTGCTATGCCAACAATTTGATGTTTGTAATGTTATAGGCACAACAATATTTGCATGTGTACACATTTTATTCTAAGTATAATCACTATTTTGTTACTTTATAATATCTTCTTCCACATTTTGTGAGGCTCCATGCTGAATTTTCAATCAGCATGAGGGGGCGATGTGGTTGAGTAGAAAAGGCACTGCACTGTATTTGAGCCCTACTTCGGCACTGGGTTTTTTGTAGGGACAAGATAATTCACCCCTTTTGCCTTGACGGCACTGCTCTGTGGATGATGCTAGGTTTCCACCCGGTCTTTCTTCTACAGAAACCAAAAGAAAAATTGCCCTCAGGATATTAAAGGCCTTGTTTATTTATTATTCTCTTTTCAATAGCCCCATGATGCAGTTAAGTTTACATGGAACTCTCAGAAGTACTCACTTCATGAATTTGGGTGTGAGGAAGCGGGAAGGCTCTGATTTTGGATCACTGAACATGACCTCCTATAATGCAAACTGTTTGTACTCCACAAAAGAAAATTGACCTCAAAGTTATATTTATTTAAATCCAGAACCAGAAAAAAAGCCAATGAATGCAAGATATTTGAAGTTCAAACATCTTACTGTGCCTTTATTATCATATCAAATATCTAGTGGGAGCTTGTGACTGTGGTACAATTGTTTATAACAAGGCATTTTTAGGGTTAAATGAGGGCTGAGCATCAAACCCCAAGACTAACAAATTCCACACCCCATGGAGAGTTCAATTTTATCAATGATCCGTTGAATCCATCCGACAAAAGAATCCCACAACCTTCCTCTCAATAAATAGACATATTCTCTTGGATATATAACCATCACCTAGAAATACAAACCCAGACAACTTGGACTAACCTTGAACACATTTATGTCCTCCCAATGTCAAAGTAAATGTCTCGGAATCATCAGATTTTCCATGCACAGAGTTGACTACAGAACTTTGTTTCAGATGGGGCAGATATTTCTCTCTTTCCCTATCAAGAAAGTTTGAATCAAATGACTAGTCTTACAATATTACAAAAGATTTTTGGGACAAAATTAATGACAACACTTTATCAGGAAATCATAAACATAATTATAAGATCAATTATTCAGTGAATGTAGATCACGGCGTACACCAAGAGCACAAAATTGCTACTTTAGTTGCCAGGCCGCCAAGCTCATAAATCTGTAAAGAGCGGTAACCCGATGCGCTGCTGATTACCATTAGAGGGGATTCTCCTTGTGCTCTCCGTGTATCTGCCGTAAATTAGAATCACTACATTTTAAAACATTTATTGAAAGGTCTGGTCTGAAGATCACTCGGTTTTTGGCCATGCATGAAGACCTCGTGATTTACTTGTGGATTCTGTGAAAAAATCATTTCTCTACGGAGATTACATCTATTTGTGTGGTACTTGGAATTAAAGCTATTTTTTCATGTTTTGTGACCCTAGAGGTGCTAATTAATTACATCATATCTTTTGAACAGCAAGAGGGATTTTAAAAATTTTGATTGCATGGTGTTTGTCATTAATGTGTTGTTTATAACTGTGAATCTTATCACCATGCGTGGTAATTTAGTGAAGTCATACATTGTGATTGTGCGGTGATACGACGCAATTGTTACAGTGTAGATCTATTATCTCATCTTTCCGATTTCTCAATCTATTAGCCTGGGTCTGTTGGAAACAAAATAATGGCCCATAGTTGTGATGAACATCAAAGGGCTTTAAATGACTTATGTTGTACTTGAAAAAAAAAACCAGATGACAAGAGAACAGAGAATAAACCTGAAAAAGTATGTTATGTAGCCCAACCAGTTCGTCACGAACATTTAACTTTGCTTCGGCATTCAAATCGAAAATGATGGCAAGTGCTGTGGTCTGTTTGCAATCACAGGCCTGAGTTGTAAGCTTCAAGATCAAAGCGCAACACATACACCTCTCCAACAAGCCTATCCGGTGTTTGAAAGTGAAACTAGCCTTTATCCTAGGGTAGAGAGGGTCTAGATCGCCTTGCTCTCCGTCTGGAAGACCTATCTGCATCCAGTAGGCTAGAGACGAGTGAGGGCAAAACAGGCCTATCAGACGGCATAATGTGGTCATGCAGTTATGCGTAATACATAGACTACTAAGACTTATACAAGACTGTTAAGCCCAGTAAGCCTATAGCTTGATTATTTTATCATTGTTTTGTAACTCAGTTGTGCGAGAGGCTTGCTGTGTGGCACTATGCCTACAGGCTTGACTGTCTTGATGTCTGTCGTCTAAGCCTGTCAAAGATACGAGTGAGAGGTTTGCTGTGTGCCGGTGGCACTTACGCAGTCTACTTTCTGCTTAGGGTGGCTAGCTCAGCCGCACGGGATAGAACACGACAACTGACAACATAAGCAGGGCACCCACTGTGTTGTAACCTGTTGTCAATCACAAGCCTGTTTGTAAGCCTCTGGCATGAGGGGCTTGAACGTTTGCACCACGCTGTATTATCAAATGGGACCCAGCTCTAACCATCCGAACAAAAATTGTGTGAACTGTGTAAGGGTGATGAGAAGAACAACAGTGAAAAAGCCTTACTAAACACTAAAACTAGATCCAACGCATCTGTGGGTCACATTTAATCCTGACATTGCATCAAATGAATGCCCACTTTGCATGGAATACCAAGGATTAAAAGCTGGCTGCTTGAATCAGTGGAGGCCCAGGCCAGGTGCAAGTAGCCAGCCTGATTTTGACATAAGTTGTCATTCCACCCTCTCCCCCCTCCCCCTTCCCTTTCTTCATATTTTGCTAGGACTAGTTGGAAAACATCAAAGACTTTTAATGAGGTTGTAGATGCACTAGATAATAGTATTGCACAGGATTTAGACATGAACTTGACAGATTTCGGGAAGGTGATGAAAAAGTACGGAGGAATTTGGAGGCGAATCAACGGTTTAGAAGAAAAGTTAGACTATTATCAATCCTATTTACTTTTTAGTGACACACCCCAAGACACATCAAAATTTGAGGAGAGAGTGAAAAACACTGACATTGCTTTCTCCTGCATCACACACGTAAGTATGACACCAAAAACACTGACATTGCTTTCTCCTGCATCACACACGTAAGTATGACACCAAGGTCAGGGGTCATTGCGCATGCCATAATAGATAACGCTTTGTTTCAGCACAATATTGTTCCTCAGGCATATCACAGTCGAGTCCTTGTTAGCAATCCTTGGCATGATTATCTCAGTGTTTATGAGACGACAACTGGGACTGTTGTAAAGGAGACTAATGCCTGTACTCATAAAAAAAAATAATAAAATTTCAGCCCAAAGCAAGACACATTGAAGACAAAGTCGAAATGCTGAACAAATTGCTTAATATGGTATATACATCCGTTTCACATACAAATCTAATAGGTCCATATAAAGTTCCAGCATTCAAATTCGGATTAACACAGATTAACACCTGTATGGTTGTGTACTGAGCAATGTTTCCAAACAAGAACTGGGCACTGAAGCCAGCCACCCAGCTATCTCTAAATTAGAGAACAGGGCGTGTGGAATAGACGGATGACATGTATTCAAAAAGTCACATCCCCTTCAAGTCTCACTGTTATTTCACACACGCAAAAAACATTTACTTTTGCTTTTCATAAAATTGTATATATTATGTATTTGAATCGGGTCTAAAATGTCTATATTTAATACAAACCATGATTGCTGTGGTTTTCTTTCTTACAAATCGTGTTTATTATTGAATGGGATGCTGCTTTGAATGAATTTTCACGGTAAAGTGAGTGTGTTGTGACCGAGCATGAATAATCGGATATTTTGGACACATCTGCCCATGCCTGGTGACGCCACTTGGTAAATTACATTGATAAATGTGGAATGACTAATGCTTTACATTTTCTTGGTCAAGTGTCGTGCTGTTTGAGAGATATTAATTATCTAAAATAATTAGTTTAATTCCAAAAGTGTAGAGAAATGTTGCTCATTTGGATCGAATATTGAGTGATAACAGTAAAAGATAGCAATGTCAGTGTTTTTCACGCTAATGGTTTGATAAAAGCCGTTGCTGATGAGATTCTCCTAAAATCTGTATCTTGCCTCTATCAGTCACTATACTGTGCCTAATTTGTCAACAAAATTGTAAAACCTCAACTCGCAAGCAGCCTATGTCACGATTGACTGCCTCCGCCGTTAACTGAAACCTGATTGTGCAGGTAGTAGGAGCGGCAAGTTGAACTAAAATTTCACCGAGGTGACGCAGAGACACATAAATTCAACACAGCACTCACCTTGCATACTAAATCTCAGGAGGCAAAATATTTGTATTGATGGATATTTGATGTCTTTTGCATCTTACCAATTTGAATTTGACTTTGAAAGCTGAATCTTTAAAATGTGTTATTTCTGTAATTACTTTCATGAACAAAATGCATTGCACAAAGCTGAATTGCATAGCACAAATTTTGATGTGTATAATAAACTAAATTGATTAAATGCAAGGTCCTTGTATGATTTAAATACGCATTTAACACTAAAGCCTAAATTATTACCAGTTGCTTAAAGGTGGAAAAAAGCTTGAAATCAGAACAAATATATCACCATAGTTTAGGCATGACATTCTTAAAATATTAAAGCATAGGTGTCCTATACATACAAATTTTGAAGCAAAATACTTATTCAAAGGAAACCTTATAGAGTTCAAGATATCAATCGAAGTATTAAAAATTAATGTACCTTGGGTCACTTTCACAATAAATTTCAAAGCTTCATTGAATGCACACATAGAAAGCTATGGGGATTCACTTTCACAATAAATTTCAAAGCTTCATTGAATGCACACATAGAAAGCTATGGGATTCACTACCTCCAATAAGGGTACTAAAATTGAATTGAATTTAAAAAAAACGTTATAGATCATTGCATTGTCACAAGCCTATAAAATTCAGTGTTTTATTTTTCGGGGCCCCCTGTTCACCCAGCAGTATAAAGGGGTAGCTAGGTCTTTCTAGACTTGGCGGAAGAATAGTCGGCGTGGAAAGCAATGACAAACTACCACATAATGCAGTATGCCTAGTATAATTAGGGCTCTACCCTTAATTTCCCTATACCCAGTCATGGGTTCGGGACTAACTTTACTTTACTTTTTTTAAAATGATATATCTCTGATTGTAGAACAGGATACGTGCTATAACAATAGCATATCAGTCCTTGTCTAACTATAAGAAAATTATTCCTTTGAAGGAAAGCCAGTAGCCATTAGTAGACACACAATTACTGTGAGAAGAGAGCAAAAAAACATAGGACCTAAAAATGATATTTGGAAGCCTGATGTGACAAATGAACACAGCTACCCAATTATTATCAACCCATTCATAACACTTTTGAGGTAAACAGGACCATTGTGGTAGAATGGAAAAGATCACAAGGATGGGAAATGGAAGACAGTAGATCAGGATCATAGGAATGGTCCGCAGCACATTAGAAAATAAGATTTGTCAACAAGAAACCATGACAGCATGATGGCTTTAAGTGTACCAGGACAATTCTGATCGGTCAGCCCTTCTTTAATACAACATATTGACAGGTTCTGGTCTCTGCTAATAAGATTCCTCTGGACCATAAGGTGATCACCTTTTTAAATTGGAAATTGGGACAAGAATGAAGTTACTGATTTCAATACCTTATTGATATGTAATATAGTTTACGGTATTATCATGTTTGTAACGTGACTATAAATATTATATAATTATCATGCGTATAACACGTATAGACAACAGTTTCCATGGATATGATAAAACATGTAATAGGGGTTAAAAGCAGTCACAATTGGTACAAGAGTATGCATATTATTTTGAGCAAATAGTTCATTACAGAAAGAAATAGTGAACAAAGTTTGGGTCTTTCTTATACCAATACATATTGGAAATTTCCCACCAGTCTGGACAGTGCCATGCAACACCATTGATTCAAATGTCACACTGACTTTGCTACAAACTTTTTATATAATAATTTTTTTTTTAATGATTCAGCAAACATTATCATTTCGTAGCTGGGCAGAGGATGAAGTTCTTATTATCGTAGCTGAGTCATTCTGACTTTGCAGAAAGGATTCATATGCCATAAAGATCTCATGGTTCCTTTTCAAGTTAAATCAATCCCCATCCAAATTCCACACCCCCATGTTTTTTCCCCAAAATCAGGCAATTTTTAAAAAATGTGACCATGTCCTATCTGAAAGTAAAGAAAATTACTTATTCATGGTATTTCATAAATGTTCAAAGTAAAAGCCATGAGATTTATAGGTCTACATTATGCAATAATCTGCCTCTGTCTAGGACTGTATTTTACAGTTTTTTAAGTCTAGGAAGATAGACTATCAAGCTATTTCCTGAGTGAGCCATCTCTAACTATTGAGAGAGTTTTTTATTGACTTAAAGAGGGGGGAAAAGAGATTGGATTTAATTGCATTATTTCTGATTAGGCTACTTGCTATTTCAGAGCTCACCTCTTTCCAGTTCCAATGTAACTTTTAACTAAAAAGTACATCTCAACCCAGAACCTAAATGTAAAATTAGATCATGTATGGGCCGAGGCCATATCATGAGTTATTTGATGGGTAATTCAAGGTTCAGAGGGGGCTTAAAACAATTCCGATTTAAAAGATCCATTATATGCTAGATTGATTGATTGTGGATTATGCCCAGTACATCCCATAGGGATGATCTCAGGGCTTTCTTGATATCAGTTTTTCTTTACTGTCTAGTTTTTATCTTCCCTCCTGGTGTATGAAAGAGTTTTAAAAAGTCTATAATACAATATTTAAAAAGTAAGGGTTCTTACACTTTGTTGTAAAATTGGATAG
>JAOYNN010562539.1:0-13565 GCA_025770095.1 Goniobranchus kuniei
AGAACCAACATAAGATTACATAACACTCCGTTAACAATTTTCCTAGTGGTTTTCCGAGACCCATTTACATCCCTGGAAAGACCCTTGCAATGAATGATGGTCGGCTTGTTTCATGAAGGATTGGGATGAACTAAGAAAATGAGCTCCGCGAAGACGACATTGGAGTGGACCGCAATGGTGCAAAATAAAGTCCATAGCCTGCCATGTTGCAATCACTGCCGAGGGTTGCGATTGACAGGCCAGTTTCAACCAATTTGTCATTTGCATTTTTTCCGACTGACACTCGCAAGGTTGTAGTCAGTCATGTGTTACTGGTCAGCGGTAGGAATGAATGTTAGGGGTGGAGCTATATTGGTATTCAACCTCAACAGATCACGTAACTCACTTGGGACTGAGCTCTGCTCAGTTCAATAACCCCTCAGGACTGGCCGTTTTGGGCCTTAAAAAAAATTCACATTTCATGAACTAATCAACAGATCCTAATGAAATACACACATAAAACAGAATAACCATCACCTGACAAGATGCAACAAACAGAATTGAATTACTTCATTTGTATTTTTGATGATTTTTCTTGTCGGGTCATGAAATTAATTTTTTTAAAATCCTTGTCATAATCATAGGTCTCAGACTCGCATTCTGACTCTTGAATAGGACTAGAAGTGGCAAAACTTTTGAAGAGGTTTATGATCTTCCATCATGTTCCACCCAGTTGTGGTGTAAACAAATGGGTAGATCTAGACTTGTTTCCCCGAGATTCAGGTTTTTGATCCAATGACCTGGCTTATATCCGAGTCGGTCTATCAAAAACTATTCCCCCTAGCAAAGCGAAACTCGGCATGCATGTAAGCTTAGCAACAGTACGGGCTGGCTCGCGCAGCCTTTGCGTGATAAGCGAGGGCAAAACAAAGATCGATATTGCCGTCACGCAGGGGTTGTGGGATTTGGCCTGAGCGTCAGTCAGGGCCATCCTGCAACTGTTGCGGGATCCATCCCAAGTGAGTTAAAGCCATGTATTCGCTAGCAATACTCATGAAATAAAATTGAGACCTAGGCTGCTCACAACAATATTTCTTAGATGTAACAAATGATGAAAATCAATATCAGTTTGAATGCGTCAGGTTTCTGAGTGAGTGGAACAAGTCTTCCACTGCTCATCTTCATATTTCAGTCCTTGGATTATTAAGATGATTTGCAGCAATTCAAAACAAGTTTCCTGTTTAGAATTTACCACCCCCAAAAATGCAGCCTATGACAGACAGTCTCTTAAGCACTAAATCCATTAACATCTGATTAAAGTGGGCATTCGGATTCAAAATAGATGGGCTGGATTATTATTTGAAGTGGTTAATTCCAGGATCTAGCATCAAAAGTTTTGCTGTTCAAAGATAATTATCCAAAGGGACCCAAAGTTTGGGTGACAAATTGACATTGAATTTTATGACTCATTTGGAACTTTAGGTTCTGGTCAGCTCGTAAATCTTCCAAGTGATCTGTATAATTCTGTTTATATTGTCTCTTCAACTTATGTTTAATACACAGAAATAATAAAGGCGTTAGATGAGATCAAAACTTGATGTCTTGATTTTTTAAAGATGGAAAATGAGGGCAGGTATGAATAGTCAACCTTTTGATAATGGCTCAAATAGGGTGGCCCAAAGACATCTCCTTCTTTGAAGGCTCATTTCATCATTGTTACCACCTAGATTTCAAGAAGCTTTGTCAATACGATATAAATAAGTCAAATATAAAATATTCTACAGCAGTGTGTACAAGTATTTTATTGTTGCCGAGTTGTATTTGAAGGAGATAAAGAGAAATGCACAGTTTTCCACTGAAATTTTGGAGTCCATTTCATGATGTTTACTTTGTACATTTCATTCATCCTAATACTTATAGTTGGATAGGTAGACTACGTGTTACATACGGTAGGTCTAGGCTGACTTGTTTCCTTCAAGAAAAAGATGAAAGTCTCAACATAAAGAAACCCAACAGGAATCTCATTCACACATTTTTTTACCTTTGCTAAGTGAAAAAAAAAGTCTCAGACTTGATACCAAAATCAGGTTTTATTATTGATGTTCATCTGCTTTCTCATAAATCCCAAGAATAAGTAAAACTGAGTGACAAAAATGACACTATATATAATATATATTATGATGACAATAGTCCGCCACCCACCGACAAGGTGAAAGTTAAAGCAAACCAACAACACACAAATAACAAAACCGACAAAAACCCCAGAGATTAACATAAACTGAAAGAAGAGAAAGAATTCTTTAAGGTTCAGATAGTCTGCCCAACAGGGACATTGATCCTGTCATCACAACAACTGAAATGTATTCATGTGAATAATCAGAAAAAGACAGGCAAAGAAACGAACATTTATCAGGATGAGCAAAGAATCAGGTTTTATGGAGATTTTTTTGGCAACAAAATAGCAGGTGCCAGAGATCAATGGGGAGGGGTGGGGGGTTGAGAACAAAATGAAAGGTAAAAAGCAAAACAAAAAAATATCGCTCTATATTCAGACATAAAAATAAAAGGTACGATATCTGGTATCAACAGATATTATTACTATTATCTTCAGGTTTTCTGTTTTCTTAAAAAAAAATAAAAATCATGGCACCAGTGAAATGAAATACAGTGAATCTAAATGAAATGAAGTACATGACAAAACCCCAAAAAGCTGGACAAATTTTATTAATGGTAGATGCCTAAATATAAGTCATACATGATTACATTACTTCAACGGCATTGACATGACACAAAAATCCATCAAATGATGACATTGAGAAAAGTACATAAAATTGCACGCTAAAAATAAACACCAGACATTAAACTTATACAAAGTAAAGTACAAAAATTATGCTACCAGGCAACCGTTTGGCAACAAGTTGTAGTTGTGCTGTTCAACAAAATCATTAAATTTAAGATTTAGATCTTACATTAATTTAGATTTAAAGCATGATCTGACCACATTGTGAAGAGCTCAAGTCTTCAACTCAGATGTCATATGAGAACCCTTCAAAATCCAATTTGCCATCACAAATTAACTGTACACTTGTTTTAAAGTAGAGTTGTAATAGAGGGCTTAAACCAGTGGAAACACAATATGCCTGCCTACTTTAATTTCAAACTTACAGTACAGTCACACAATAACATGCAGGATTTTTAAAGAGAGCCAACTTTTACAGAAGGGAATAGATATTTATATTTATATATATACAACAAATAAATAGAAATAGGAAATTATTTGAGTAGATACATCCAGAAACTAGTATACCTACAACATATATTATGATTTATTATAGTACACAAGTACATAAAATGTATGTCAGTTTTCAACTATTCCCTCTTTACTTTCAGTAAGTTACAACACAGTGTTCCAAAAACCTTTTGTTCTGCTTTTAAATAATTACACATATATATGACTTCTTGCTTCATAATAATACTAACACTAATAATAGTAGTAGTTGTATTAGTGGTAATGGTGTATTAGTGGTAATGGTGGTAGTAGTAGTAGAAGTAGTAATGGTGTAGTAGCGGTAATGGTGGTAGTGGTAATGGTGTGGTAGTGGTGGTAATGGTGGTAGTAGTAGTGGTAATGGGGTGGTAGTAGTAGTGGTAATGGTGTAGTGGTAATGTGGTAGTAGTACAGTGAAATTGGTATAGCGAGAACGGACGGCCAGATACATGTTCTCGCTATTGCTGAGTTCTCATTATTCCCAAATGACGAATTTACAAGGAGAATTAAAAGAAAATAATCTAATCTTGTAACAGGCATCACAGGCCTATTAGTATTTGTAGGCCTACTTGACATGAGAATGCCAATGGCGCCATGCACAATCGAGCCAGACGAAGATGAAAGGGGAGAACGGTGGAGAAGGACCCCAAGTGTGCTCTACTGGCGGTAAATGGACAACGAGGTGGGGTGAGTATTGAGGAAGTTTTTGACCAGGAAGGAAAGAAAATCTCTCATTATTACCGAGATGGGGTCTACGAGCTCTCGTTAAACTTGATCATTTACTCTAAATAGTAAAAAGGATAAAATACGGAGATTGAAAAATGTCTCGTTATTTCAGAGTTCTCATTATTGCTGGACTCACTGTACTTGTAGAAGTAGTAATTTGTAGTAATTAACTGTAGCTAATATAGATGTTTTAACTAAGAGGAGGCTGCAAAATTGTACAACTGTGAAGGAATAACTGGATACAAATGGATCTCCCATTAAAAGGGGTTTTTAAATTATTACCGAATGTATTAAAACTAGTATGTCATACTAAAGTACATTGTTCTAGTACTATTGCTACTACAGTACTCATTTTAATTGTAATCCAATTGTCTTATCTATTGTAACTGGTAGCTTCATACCTTTACCATTAGCAGGCTATAACTTACTGTAATGTACTCAAACAGATACCAATACTTCTTTAGGTAATAATATTATAATAATATTTAGGTAATAATAACAATAATAATAATAATAATACAGTGGTCTCCGCCATACACCCGCCTTATATCCACATCCGCCTAACATCCACATTTCTCCAGGATACAGAATTTTTTCTTTAAAAATTACCTCTCTAACATCCATATTTTCCCCATTACTTCGTCTAACATCCACATTTTGGGAGAACTTTGAATTATATATTCTCTCCTGAACAACGAAAAAAAAAAGAAAAAAGGATCGATAGCCTTTAGGGCCTACATTCAGACGTGCCTGTGTGCCTGTGCACAACAAAAGAAAATGCTTGTCACCATCTCACACCACAAACCATTCATACAGACAACAGGTAAGTGATGACACCAGTCAAGACTCATTAATAAGCGTAACTCTTTTCAGACATGCCCAATAAGGGGAATGCATAATGCTAACCAGTGATTAATTAGCCTATACTATAAGTTTACAAGCGCTGGCCAGTGTGAGGAGATGGCTCCAGTTCGCCGTAAAAACAAAAGGACGAAAAAATGTTGTCACCGTCCCGTCCTGCCTTGCCCACCCACTGAATGTAGCAATGTTACATTGTTGCTTGTTAATTTCATTGTCCATTGTCATAACCAAATTTTATTGGTCGGGACAATGATTGACAGGTAAGCCAAACAGTACTTCATCTGCTCACAGCTCACAATGACATTGACCAAGCCTTTTCTTTAGAATTGTGCATTCTACATGTACCCTCTGTCTTATACATCCACATTCGGCTAACTTCCACATTTCTCCGTCTCCCAAGGATGTGGATGTTAAACGGAGACCACCGTAATAATAATAATAATAATATAATAATAATTAATGTACCAGGTAATAATAATAAAAATAATAATAATTATATATCAGGTAATAATAATTAATAATATAATAATAATAATAAGAAGAAGAAGACGAAGAAAAAGAAAGAGAAGAATAGTAGTAAAGCAAACGATAGTCTTTAAACTCATGGTCATATTTAAAGCTCATATTGGTACAGTCGAAACCATTTATAACAGGCCCGGTTATAGCAGGGATCCGGATATAACAGGTTTTTTTCCAATCCCCGTTTTTTCTTTCTCTTTGTCGCTATTAAATGTTATCGGCTATAACAGGGAGACAAGAGAGCTAAATCAGTTATAGCAGGGATTTCATGGCACACAGGCAACCCCGAATGGAGAAATGTGGGCCACTGGTTGATTCAACACCTTCCAGGCTTTCGCACCAACCTAGGCTAGACCTATCCTAAATAGTCTCTTACGTCAACTGGGCTACCAGTATCTGCCTGGCCTCCTAGCCTAGCTCTATGGCTGGCATTGACATGCCCGACCACAACCCCACACCCCTCCATCCCTCTCCCTTTCTAAACTTAGTTGATCTGACTTCATGTTCCTTGATACATGTATCTGATGTAACAGAGATCGGATATAGCAAGGATTTTGCTTTGGTCCCGTCATCCCTGTTATATATGGTTTCTACAGTATTTGACTAAATATGCATTGCAATTGTGTTGCCAATGCTACATCAGCTGGCAATGCCTGCTACATGTATCGGCAAGATATGTTGTATACTTGTTCCATGATTGACGTTTGTTTTTTTTAAATTAACCCCGTCCATCAGGGTGGTGAGACTAAGACACAGGCAGAAATTGCAATTCATCAATCACTGATCAAGGGCATGCTCTTTCCTCAGAGCCCGAGTCTTTAAGGGGCTTTAGTGATTTTCAAGGCATCAATCCCGCATCTCTTCAATGTTGAGACCATTGAAAAAAAACAGGCCAGGTCAGGCCATAAACCTGAAGCCTGATGTGCAAAGGGGAACCAATAAAAAACTGTAGCTTGTACATCTAGTGATAGTCAGCCACGTGTCTGCTGCCGGACGCATGCATTGTGTGTCTGTGTGTGTGTTTGCACGGGCGTGTGTTTTGCTTAGTTAAGTGAATAATGAACGGTACAGATGATGGATGGGGATGAAGGTGGTTAGTGGAGTTACATACCAGAAATATAATTGAGCCCGAGTAGGCCCTACCTGTCAGAGGATAGAGTCACCTCTGATTATTACCATTATTATTATTATTATTATTATTATTACTATTATGATTATGATTATACAACTATGTTGTATGAAAGCAGATACCTACTATGATTGAAAAATGGAACACACAAAATTCCAGATAACAATGAAATCTGTATCAATTAACGTTTTAAGTTTATGAAGTGCCCAGGTCTGGGAAGGAGTCGCACCTCTACATTCCTTGATAACTGATATGACTGAGCAAAGTCGAACAAACATTTATGACAAACAATGACAGAACGGGAAGGGACAATGAAAGTTTATCGGTCTGTAGATCCAGTACTTTGTGACACTTGATTAATAAAACAACAACAAAATCTGATGTTCATATGAGTACCGGTAGTTGGAAAAGTTGGTGTAATGATCAAAGAGGAATGGTTTTAATGAAGAATTAAAGCAGGATAACTTGCTGGATTGTAAAACAGGTTTGTGGTATACATGTGTATAATGTAACAACAATAAGGAGTATGACTAATAGAATGAGACTGAGACTGGCGAGTTAGAAATCAAGCAACGTGATGGGATCTTAGGAAGACACGGGAGACAAATATCATTTTCATGTATGGAAACCTTAGTTTGTAACGTAACAGTCTGGCTTCATGCCGGGCTAGATCTTAAATCTATAACAGGAAAGATCACAGCATAAAAAGTTGAGAGGAGAAAAAACAAGGCATAGTTCCATTGATTTATAGCAATATAGTTCAGTTAGTATAAAAAGAGAAATTGTTCAAAGGATTAGCAAAAACTCAAGAGAAGAGATAGGATTGCCATTTTGTTTAGGTTAAAGGTGAAAAGACTTGAACAAACACGAACAGTGGAGTAATCATAATCTAAAATATATTCTTAAACATTATGGTACTTAGCTTGTAGGATCCAGATTGAAACTTTTGAATGGAAACTATGAATGCTTAAGGAATCAGCTGCAAGGCTTTTTGCCGCTACAAGCAGTGGTTACTACGACACACACTACAACTCCCAAAATGCAAAGCGAATTTACATTCACTACATACACAATGGTTACATGAAAGCAAATATAAAGGGGAAACAGTGTTCTAATTTCGAATCAGGATATAAATTTAAATAGGCTCAATCTAGACTCTAGTACTGTAACTAAGTAGTAATAATGGTAAAAACTATGATTCAATGATACTGATAATGGGGCAAACATGCATGGCAAGACATCTACATAATATGACCAGGCGAAAGGAGAGTGAATCAAATTAACTTATAGCTAATAGTAAATGATGTTAATCACTTTGGCATTACATTTAGTTTTTAAACAGCATGAATAGACTGTGAGACACACAAATACAAAATTGAGAAAATTAACAAAACTCATGTACAGTTTGGAGACAGCTGGCTGAATCACGAATGCAATGAAATTCCTTCGTAAATGAACATGAGATGAAATTGAATATATGATATACATAAATAAATTATTTGATCCTCTTGCTTTTCTCAACATATTTTAGTGAATCTCAAAGTATGAATTTTTTTGCTGTCTAAAACCACATACAGTGGAATCCACGTAAGACAAACTCCTTGGGACCAGGCCAAAGGGTTTATCTTAAGTGAGGACTATCTTACCAATTTCCAAGGAAAACAACCATTTCATTCAAAATGACAGGTGGGTAAAAGTTCAGAATCCTGACCTTTGGTATGTGCTGTAAACTAAATTTAGAATCTTTAGGCCTATTGTAGATCTAGCAAAGCATTGTGACCTTCGCTCTCCATAAACGAAGAGGAGAGGGGACAAGGAATAATACCAGCAAAAATCTGCCTGACGATGTGAAAAACTTTCTAAAATCTTTCCACCCACTGGCTGTCTGGGTGTGGAAAGAGAGGCCTTGATGACCTGAAAAAAGTCTGTTTTAAGTGGACTGAGGGTGATGGAGAGCGATTTGCGTTTATTTCAAGAATAATACCACCAAAAATCCGCCTTACGATGTGAAAAACTTTCTAAAATCTTTCCACCTACTGGCTGTCTGGGTGTGGAAAGAGAGGCCTTGATGACCTGAAAAAAGTTTGTTTCAAGCGGACTGAGGGTGACGGAGAGCGATTTGCGTTTATTTTAACAATAATACTTAATACCACCAAAAATCCGCCTAATGATGTGAAAAATTTTCTAAAATCTTTCCACCCACTGGCTGTCTGGGTGTGGAAAGAGAGGCCTTGACGACCTGAAAAAAGTTTGTTTTAAGCGGACTGAGGGCGACGGAGAGCGATTCGCGTTTATTTTAACAATAATACCACCAAACATCCGCCTTACGATGTGAAAAACTTTCTAAAATCTTTCCACCCACTGGCCATCTGGGTGTGGAAAGAGAGGCCTTGATGACCTGAAAAGAGTTTGCTTTAGCAGACAGAGGGCGACGGAGAGTGATTTGCGTGTATTTTAACAAGACTTTTATTAGTAGCTTTACACAGAGGAAAAATGGAACCGGGCGAACATTCTATCTTCAGGATTTTATCTTAAGTGAGTTTATCTTAATTGGACTCCACTGTACTTGAGTAAAGAGCCATTCAGGATATTTTAATTTGTCAAGATGATTATTTCTGCTTTTATTTTCAAACAAGTACTGGACTTGAAAAGGGAAGAACTTCCTTAAGAATCTGATGGACTTGCTTAGGAAATAGCTGGGGGCTAACAAAAGGAAATAATTAGACACAAGCTGTTTTGTATTAGAAGATGAGATGGCGGATAAATCTTTGTCGATCTCCATGAAGAATCTCTTCTCCTCCTCAATCGCCTCCTCCTCCTCTTCTTCTTCTTCTTCTTCTTCTGGTAGGTTTAGATTTTGGCTGGGAAATGAAGGCCCCATAGCTCTATAGTCGTACAAATACAAGTACCAGCTCTGTTTTCTAAACACCTTATTGGGATGCGGTGAAAGCATTCATACAGGGAAAGACAAACTGGTGAATGAAGTAATCTTTCAAATCACGCATTATTATAATTATATATGAAAGCATTGCACTTGATTATAATTTGTTTAATTTTTTACAAAGAGTTTTCTGTGCTACCGTCAAGTAAAGAGATGAGTAAAATTAGGACTCTGCCTTGAGAACTCAAAATCAAAGACAAAAATCCATGGCTGATGTCCAACTGAACAGCGAAATATAAAGTATTAAACAGGGGACAAGTTTTTATCTAAAGATAAAGGTACAACTGAAAGGAGTGAGGAGGGGGAGAAAAAAAATCTCATCAGATGTATTTCTAACAGACATGCTACAAGAGGAAACTTTTCAAGAGCAAAATAGTTTGAAGTTCTAAATCGTTCCTGTAAGTTTCAAAACGCGCAAGCTGGAAACTGGGTCATGATTTTGTTGGCTTTATTTGACTAGAATGAGTGTCCCTGACTTTCTCTCTATAAATATCTATGGACTTGCACATCTAGAGACTTACACAGACAATTTATAGAAGAGATGGGGAGACACCCATCATCGTCAAATAAAGCCAAAAACGGCTTGACCCAAATTTCTGACTACCGCATTGAGAGACTTAAAGGGACAAAATATATAACATGGGTTTGGGGATGTAAATATACACTTTTTATCATATTTAGATAAGGGGGTCCAAAAACTCTGTCCTGAACTTTTATCCCATAAGAGAGATGATATGCCAATACCATTATGAAACTAGCAGCATCAACATCTCTACTGTGAAACTTGGCTATCAGGAGACTTTTCGTTCACAAAGAAATCAACTGTTATTTCTGAAACCACATGAAATTTTTATGTACATGCATTGTTTGAAGGCTCTGTTGGATTGTATAGGATCATCTCTATGCCCATGGAAAAAGTAAGGCAATGGGCTATTAAAAAGTAAGAGAGAACAGAAGAGCAGAAAAAGGTTTACCAGGCAGGTATATACGGTAGACGTAACTTACTTAGAGTTACTTAGAGTTGATTTCCAGCACAGGTTCTGTTGATCCTCTTCGCTGGACTCTTATTTGTTCCTTGTTTTGGTGTAAGTGGATGGTGGCCTTATAGTTGTATACAGTCTCCTCTTTCTCCCAGAACTTATCACAAGTCGGTTCTTGAATTCATTCAGTGATCTTGACTATATCACACTTTCTGGGAGGCTCTTCCAAAGTTGAAATTCTCTGATGCTGAAACTGTGTTTCCTCAAGTTTGATCTGGAGCTTGGTTGGAACAGTTTTTTGCTGTTACTGTTACCCCTCGTTCCTTCTTGAGTGGACATGTCTGATGCCAATTTTATGACATTGCCTACTTTTTGGTCATAAACTGAGTGAAGCATTTTATATACTTCAATCATATCGTCACAGGTTCTCCTAGATCTCAGTGTTGTCAATTTCAATCTGTGCAGCCTTTCCTTGTATGGTAATTCTCTCATTCCTGGTATTTGTTTCGTTGCTCTCCTTTGGACTGTTTCTATTTATTGTACATGTTTCATCGTATAGGACATCCAGACTGAACTTGAATAATCCAAGTGCATGAATTGGGCCTCTTCTACATCCTCTCACTTTAGGAACACAAAACCCACATGAGAGAGACTGCAACTAGGAATGGGACAAGACTCAAACTTAGCCTTAATCCTTAGGCATGAAAACCAAAAGATTTGCGATCATCAATTTTGGTGCAGGTGAATTCCACTTCAATGCCAGACTACCCAAAATCAAATTGTAAGACTGATGCTTTAAAACTTAGTCAAGGGCTTACCACTGAAGGGTGAGAGTGTGAATGATGAATTACTTAATAAAGAACAGTTGCTTTTATTCTTTTAACTCTTTGACTACCACCTTTTTTTCTGGGTTTAGACAAAATTGATTTTTGGTGAGTGTATAGGGATCATTGAGTTTAGGGGGAAAACAAAATTACCAGTCTATTCATCCCTGAAGGGAAATTTGACTTTTGGTTTTTAACCAAAAACCGAACGTCAGTCGTAAGAACAGCGCCGTGAAACAGAAGCAATTTGTCTTAATAACCTTGCCCAAGGGTTAAATCACAATGCCCGAACTGGGATTCGATCCTGTGACCTTTCGGTTGCAAGACCACTACAAATGTGCCCACAAAATACTCAAAACCGAAAGAAGAAGCTGTCTTTGGTATGATTGATCAATGTAAATTGTAAACAGATTGTTTCTTATCACTACAGGATGTCTTGTTTTGTAAGCTGAGTAAAAAGTAGAAAGGCAAAGGCTGGGGAAAAAAAAAATAGCCATACTCTCAGAGCCTACGTATCGACTTATGGTATGAAAGTCCCCGTTCTGAAAGCCAATATATCAGCTTATGGTAGTCAAAGAGTTAACTTCTAATGTGAACAGGTAGATTTCATTGATTCAGCAAGATCATTTCAAGTGTGTTTATGTCTATGCATGTCCCCCAATAGCCAGTTCAACAGGATGATGATTGTCTCAGTTTAGATCAGAAAGGTATTTGACAGACAAAGGAGGAAAATAATAGTAATAGAGTTATTACTTGAATAATTATTTAAATCAATGTATCTGCATTGTGAAAGACCATCAGCAGTATAAAGTAATTTATGTAAATAAGACAATTTTTTCATTGCTCCTGCTAGATTATGACTTATATGTGTGTCTGTATCTTTCTTCAAAGACAGAAAAAAATCTCCACCAATGTCTTCTTTACCATCATTTGAAGTGTAAAGTCACCACCGAGCACAAATAGATCTACACGATACTTTATGTAGCCTATATTATGTAAAACATCCTTGTACAAAATTTCCATTGATTTGGTTTCGTTTTCTGCGTTTAGAGACATTATGGTTCATAGTTCAGGACATATTTCTTAGGCCACCCAATTATAAGATTAAGAATGTCAATGAGGATAAAATATCACATTATGTTTATATATAACATATTGGCGTGTATCCATCCCAGAGACTAGAGATATAATGGTAAGACATTTATTAAAAAATGGCAATGTTCATTATCGTTTCAAATCACAACAAATTCATTGAAGGAATAATTAGAATTTCAATAAGCAATCACTTTAAACATTTAGTATCACTTGGCACGTAAATGGAAACAAAAGAGTTGAAATATGGACAAAGGTTGACATTTAAAATGATACGAATCTGACAAACAAGGAAAATCACTCATTGTTGCTGGCAAACGTGAAAGCAGCGAATCTGCCACATAAACAGATACATTGGTTTTGATGGTACATTATGGTACATGAATAAGACATATGAATATTCATTTAACCGTGTATAATAAGTTATCTATAAAGTCAGAAACAACATAACATTGGCAAATGTTCATCGTGGCCTGAGTAAAAAGAAGAGAAAAAAAAACCCAACAAAAAACCCTCAGAAGACATGCAATGAAATTATGCTGTGAACATTAAATAATTAGTTAAAGGACAGAACAGAAATTATATTATGTATGTTATTAATGAGCAATCAAGTGGTAGACAAAAGGTCAACAAAGAGTTCATTTTCTATTTTGTAAAGAGAACTTCATTCTGGACAGGTTCAAGGTCATCCAAAAAGTCACACTGAATGTTGCACACTTTGTCATATTTATGCTCAACATAGATAACAAATTAATGCTAATAGATGTGAAATGAGAGCAACCAGGCTACCAACTTGCATAAATAATAGCAATTGCCTCCTACAACCATTGATACCAAGCAAAATGGGATCACGAAACAAAAGATAGTCTTCATCATTAGCAGGAACAAGCTAGACACTTTTAACAATACACCACACTAAATATAAAAACCAAGAACTCATGAAAGTTCAATGATGAGATGTATGCATTGGCGTTATATGTTTTTATGTTCCATTGAATGAATTAGTACTCCAGTTGAGTCAGTCACTAAATCTATATATTACGATGTAAAGAAGCCAACAGAGAAGAAAGTTTAGTTCTTACCTCTATGAAAATTGCTGGGCAAAAGAAATTTTAAAAATATCGGCTTCCTTCTCTGTAATCATGGTACAGCAAAATAACATGTATATGCTTGGTCAGGACTGAATAGTTGTTTTTTTTTGGCTTTCAAATATAGACTGATATAAAGAGTTTCTTGATGTTTGGTG
>JAOYNN010562872.1:0-13554 GCA_025770095.1 Goniobranchus kuniei
CCCCCCGCGACAGCATATCAGACGTGTGCCTCCCCAGTATTAGGCTGTCTCCAAATGGTCTGACTGTTTCACTTACTTTTTATTTTCAAATAGCAAATAGTTAATCATGTGATGCTGATCCTCTATCAGCAAATCATTGATTGCCTATGTGAAAAGGATATTTAATGAACACTTTCTGTGATACTGAATGTCATTTCCTTGTTGGATGAATAAAAAGTATATCAAAATGCAAAACAAAATTACTTCCAACTATCTTGTCCATACTCCCAACTCTTGTTACAGAATTTTCACATCCTCAAAGGTCGGTTACATCAAGAATGGCATCCAATGTATAATCCCAGACCAAACATTATTAAGAGCCTGTAAAATAAAAGAAAAACAACCCAACTGTTACAGTAACCACAAGTCGAAATAAGCTGAAAGATGAAGAGGAAGATGATTAAATCTAACCTCATATACTGAGTGGCAAAAAAAAGAATCCACTTTTGTTTTCTCTGTAATATTAAGAGTATTTGACTTCGAAGAACAAAATTATAGTTGGTCATTATTTACGTGTCAAACTAAGTGTCACGATGATTTGTTTTTCGTTTTTGTCTTTTTTACCCACCCTCCATTTGCTTTTTAAGAATATAGAGTTTTGTCCCTTTTCACTCCACCTCAGAGGCCTACCTAGGTCCACAATTAACTCTTTGCAGAAATGCCGGACTGGATTGGGCAAATAGGCACTTCCAGTGGACATTGCATCAGTGGAGCAGGTGCTGTTTTCAGAGGAATCCAGGTTCAGTTTGAGTAGAGTTGATGGCTACAGGAGTGTATGGCAACAAGAAGGAGACAGATTTGCAGAGTGTAGTGTTTCAGAGGTGTCATGGATGGGGAAGAGGGAGTTTAATTGTGTGGTGTGATGTATTCATACGGTACAGAGACGACTTACACATTTGTTATGGCACAGTCACTAGAAAAGAATACAGGAATGCTCTACAACTTTTTGAGACACATTTTTTTAAAGCACACCCATATGTGCATACCTTCGAGCATGACAACGGCCGTTTCCATACTGCCAGAATCATCCAGCAAAATGCCCAGGAATATAATTTTGACATCTTGGATTGACCAGCCAGACTTTGTGCCAATAGAGCATCTTTGGGATGATTTAAGAAGAAGAGTGAGTGCTGCGATGAGACTTCAATAATCTCCAGCAGTTGGGTGTTGCTCTGCTGGAAGAGAGGAATAACTTGCCGCAAAACTATTCGGTTGCTTGTCATGTCATTGAGGAAAAGATATCAAGCCTGCATCAACACTAAGGGTGGATATGCACATTTTTGACTTTGGAAAAGGGGCGTAAGTCAGATTAAGCCCTTTAAATTTAACTTCCTGTTTAAATTCAAGTGTTGGCATTCTTCATATTTTTCAGGCAGATATGAAATATAGCACCTGTGAATTTTTGGGCATTTATGTCTATTAAAATAGATAAAATACTCATTCCAGAAAGTGCATGCTTTCTTTTGCCTCTCAGTATATATGAGACTTTTGAAATGTGGGTGTTAAGGCGATATCCTATACTTCCAAATCCCTGAAGTCAATAAAAACAATATAAACTTAGCAAGTAGACAATGCAACATCTGTCGAAATATAATTTCCAGCTTGATTGATAAAATGCTATAAATATTTCATATGATTATTCTCAAACATGTTTCTTGGCAGTAGAAATACAAATTTCATTTCTAAGCTAATAAAGACAATAATGACCATGAAAATAAAACATATAACAGTGATATACCAGGTCCAATTTTGCAAGTTGTTTACAAGGTCTTTGATACTTAGCACTGCCTTACATATCTCTGTCCTCAAAAACATCATGCTTGGGAATCAAAAATGACTTTTCCTCAGATTCGTCCACAACAATTCCTGATGAATGAAAAGAAAATAGTTTTAAGTGACAGCATCACATCAGTGATTTGAAGGATGTAAAGAAAATACAGTATTTATTTATTTATTGGGGTTTTAGTGCTCAGTTCGACTGCAAAGGTAATCTCACTGCCCATACAAAAAGCAAGACAAGAGGCGAAAGACTAGTTAAAAGAAAAAGAGAGAAGCAGTAGGAAAGATTTTCAGATGAGGAAAAGATGTTGCTACAAGTGGAAACAGACATTTAAAATGATAATCATAAAATAACCTAAAGGATGCAAGGAAAGATGATTTACAGACAAAAAAAAAAATCATCTCTCTATAAAATATAACTAGCAATATAATGTAACTAAAAAACTAAACAGAGAGATGATTTAAAGACAAAAAAAAATATCTCTCTAAAACACAAGTGGGATGTCTTCGTCTCTTCGAAGGATGTGCCTGAAGAGTTTCCAATGGCTTTCTGCGATAAATACTGATACAGGCTTCTCGTTGCATTTTTCATAAAGGGATCTGTCAGAAATTTTGACGGGATAATATATGTTTAATACTTTTCTAAGTTGTTTCCTGTGGAAGGCATCTAATTTGTTGATCTCCATCTAGGTTAGTGCCTATGTCCCGCAGTTGCAGGTTAGTATTGATTTGACAAGCACCCGGTATAGCTTGATTCTTGATGTTTCTTTTTATTTTGTCTTGTCTTACCCAAACATTTTTCAGTTTGTTGAGGGCGGCGTTGGACAGTTGTTTTCATCTCTCAACATCATCTTTATCATTTATTAACGATCCTTCTTTCTTTGTTGGGGGAGGCAGTGACAGGTGAGGGAATTAATTGAGATCATTTCAACAGTGTGGGTTTGAGCTAAGTTTGCAATTGCTTTCACAACATTTACATAAAATTGAAATAAATTTCCTTCAATAACAAAACAGAGTGAGTTATAGGGATCTTCTCAATGTGACTAGCAGTGTTTATTTACTATGAATATGATTCTTCTCACTGGTATGTGAGATCCACAAACTGTATCTGGCATTGCCAATCCCAATAACACAAAATCACAAGCACTAATCACTGAAGTACAAAATTTGATTACACTGCAAACAGTTATGAAAATATTTGGGGAAAAAAAGGAGAAAAAAAAGAAGAAGAGAAAAGTTCAGACAAAAAGAGAGACTGTATGGGCAAAATGTTAAAAAAAAGGGAGCTGTTATAACTGAAAACAACAACCAAAAATCATAAACCAAAAGAAAAACCCTAAAAAACAAAAACAACAAAATGAAATAGAACATCAATATCGTATCCATAAATTCAACATCTACCAGTGAATGATATGAGGGCTCTTTATGTGTAAACAAGAATGTCAACAGTTTCAACATCAGTGCAGATCTAAATCGCCAAATTTGTTTTTTTAACAATCTCTCTTTGATACTGATTTCTTGTGCCAATTCATATACAGAGCAATTTTTGTACTTTTAAAAAATATAAGCTAGTAATCTCAAAGCACCATGTTTCAGTAACATAGGTCAGCCTCTCAGTTATAAAGATCTATCAAGATTCATTGGGAATGTTCAATTGTTTGAAACAAAATATCACAAGGAGTGTGAAAAAATACATCCTTCTTTGTCTAGTAAAATGAGAAGAAATCAATAAAGAAGACAAACGAATTTTAGAACTGTTTGGGAATAACACAAGGTCTATCTTTAACCAACAACAGCAAAACCCCAAAACCTTACACATTTGAAAATCCCCTACAAATCAAAATCAAGGTATGACATGCTTATTCAATCATAAATATATGGTATTAAATTTGACATATTTTTTCAATGCTTATCACTCAAAATGAATGCCTTGTTGTAATCATGTGACAAAAACAATAATACTGGTTAATTGTCATAAAAGAAAGTTTAAGGGCTTGAATAATCATGGCATCTTTCTGGACTGAGGGAAATGTTGCTGACTCCTGTTTTTTCGAATGTGTTCAGGGTAATACTTTCTTATCTGTTTATCAAAGCAGTCCTTCACAGCTTTTCTGTAGAAAGTAGGTGAAGACACAAATACATGTACATAATAAATGTTGCAAAGAATCTCAAACCAAAATAGACCCTCATTAGTTCATAAATCTTCAAGAACCTATAAAATTTAAAGTGGGCCCTAAGAGATATGAATACAAGTTTACTCGTTTGGAAAAAATTGAGTTAAGCAACAGTGTTGTGGCTCCACAAAAAATAAACAAACAAAAAACACCCGGTAAAAAATCCTACTGACAGTACTTCTAGGTTCTTGACACAGCAACAGTCAATGATTCACACCACAATATGGTTAAATGTGTCAGTGCCTCTATCCTTTCACATTATACACGTTCCCTAATCACTACTTAAAGGGACCAGTCCCATGTGTGATACTCTCCAGGAGGTTGAAGAGGAGTTGGAATGGAAAGGTCTTCTTAGGGAAGAACAATGTACAGTCATGAGCTTTTAGCAGACTATGAATTTGACATACTTATCCTTCATCTTTCAATAGCTAAATTGTCAACTCTCTCCAACATGCTGTCCCAAATAGGGGTAAGAGCAAAATACACACACCGCAGACTAAGCAGACCCAAAATGTAATGATATGTAAGGTAGTAAGCCATTTTCTTCACCATGTAATGTTTCAGTAAAAAGAATATGACTCTAACCCTGTCTCTTCCTCCACCTTCCTACTCTCTATCTCTCAGTTATCCAGCACCTAATTCTTCCAATTATGTTGCTGGTCAATGAAAGGATGTAGAAGTCCTAAAAGTTACATCTATAGCGTATTGTACTTGGCAGGCACATTTATCATAAGATAAAAATAAAAGAGTTGGCTTTCATTATGGTGCTCATCTACTGCACAGTTTCAAAGTAAGACTTGGAGTTCTGAGTCTGGATAGCTGAAGATATATTGTAACATGTGAATGAATGAAATCAATGCCAGAAAAGAGAGTGCAATGCATTCATGGTATGACATCTAAAAATTAAGTTATGCTCTGAATTTGTAATTTTGCTATACCAGTAGTCAAAAGCATCACTGGGTCAGGACCTATGAAAAATGGCATGGGCTTAAGTGGTGTCAACTGTACTTGTGACATATTTCATTTGCCTTATCAGTGGATCATATAATGTTTGTAAAATCAAAATAAAAAATTAGAACACAGCCTCAAAGTTTTCTAAATACCATTACTGTTCATTAGTATATCCTTGTAGACATTGCCTTCTTCATGAACTTTCTGTACATTTCATTTTCACTTTTTATGTCACTCTGTTCCAAGCCATCTGTGTCTTCCTCCCAGTTCTTCAAGATACTCATCTTCTTCTGTCCACCTATCCTTCCAATATATTACTTCTTCAATTGGCTGTTGATGTTTCATGGGACCAAAGGACCTAAATTTAGGTGTCTTGATTGTATCTACTGATCTTTCTTTTTAAAGATTTATTCTTTCTGGCACTTCTAAATTTCCTGTCTCACATTTGCACTGGTGCTGGATTTTCCTTTCAAATGAATGACAATATTTGGGTTGCTTGAAAAAAAAAAAATCTAAAAATTCTATATGTAACATCTGATAATACAGAAGAAGGCAAACAGGAGAAAACATGAAACAGTAGTTTGTACCATTTTGAGATGATCATTATCTGTTTCTCCTCCCCATATGTTACAATGCCCATGTTTTCATTCCAATATTGTCCTGCTCATAAGACAATTATTCAGAAATAATCATTTTATTACATACCTGAAAGCTGCTTGGTGAAAAACCACGGCGCCAACATGACCTTGATCAATGTAGCGTACTTCACAACCTGGCCATATTTGATCCAACCCAAGAACACCCTCTCTAGGTACATAGGCATCTTGCTTGGCTGATATGATAATGATCAATTCTGGGTCCACTGGCACAGAAAAGTTTCCCAAATGGGTACATTCATCCATGACACCTATCATGAAATCATATGACTCCTTTTGCAAACTCTTGATCTGTGCCGAGTCTTTCATGTGCTTTTTACCATTGCGGGTTATCGTTAACTTTGACTTGGCTTGAGCATGGCTGAGGGTCAGAGCTTTTTTCTCAGACTTGTTGCTGCTGGTCTTAAACTGCTGAGATTGCTTTGTAAGAGCATAATTCAGGGTCAAGGCTTGCCTGGCCTTTCTAACCGGACCCATCTGCAATCCCTCTTCAACTGATTTGGTAGAAGCTCCATGTGAAGCTGGTTCGGATATGGAATTCAAATTGGGGCTAAGCTCCATTTCAAGGGGCTGACCAGTTGGAGGCTGATTTAATGAGTTAAAGAGAGACAACTCTGTAGCGTTCTCCGTATTTTGAATATTCACATTGGTATCCAATAAACTCTGCTTTTCAACACTGTCATTTAGTAAGGAGGACAATCCATCTGTTTGACCTGGAGAATTTGTTTTATTGTTTGTAATTTGACTTTTGCTTCTTTTAGTGTCCAAATCAGAATTATTTGATGAATGGGGAATATGAGGGGGAGGCTCAGCCTTAGATAGAATATCATGGTGGTGTTTCACCATATGAGGCACATTTTGTGAGTAATTTCTTGCAAATTGTTGACCCATGTTGTAAGCAGTTCCATTGTTCTGACAACGAAGACAAGAAAAAGGAGGAACAAATGAAAAATACAATGAGTGAATCAAAGAGATGGTGTGGTTAATTTACACAATGTACCTTAATTTACACAATGTACCTCTAGCACAGGCTTTCATCTTACAACAAAAATTCATCAACTTCGCTTTCCTTTAGCTTTAAAACAATGCTTTTCCTCTGTCCTATCTTCTTTTCTTCCAAAAAATATGACCCCTATCTTAACCCCTCTTCTACCATTCAAAATGTGGTGTTCAGCATCATTTTTCTCTTGTTAATTAAACAATCATACTAAACTTTTTTTTAAAAATCTTATATTATTATATTCGGTTTGGTACAAAAACATTAGTTTGATTCCCTCACAATCACTTTTAAATAGGGAAAAACTGTTGGGAAAATTATAAAGACATGTCTGGAACCTACCCTTTCAGGAGACTGAAGTAGTTTGCTAATTTCTTCCTGGTATATGCTGTTTTCAAAAAACTGTTCCTGAAGTGTTTCCCATGGAATAGCTCCACTCATGACACCCTTCAAAATTAAAACAGTGGTAATTAGATGGCAAGCACCTGGAAATATGTAGGACAGAAATGTTATATATATATATATATATATATACACTCAAATTACTGACCATAACGCTCTTTTACATTCATCTAAGTTTTGTGTCCATGTCTGGAAGGGCAGTCCAGCAGGTCGAGCATTCTATCAGCACATGACTTATATCAAACTTCTATATAATTCATCAGGCTTTTGGCCATCTCTGGTAAATTAAATTGTTGACTGTTCCCGACCAAATGCTTGAGAAGAATCTTCAGAATAAAAGATGGCAACAACAGATATGTAACAGACAAGTACTGAAGATAGCAGGGACAGGAAAAGTCAGCAGTGAGGTGAGAAGAAGGTGGTCCTGGATAGGACATGTCCTCAGAAAATCTCCTGATAGTGACTGTGTTGTGGCCATGAGATGGACTCCAGAGGGAAGAAGAGAAAGAGGGCACCCCAAAAAATGGTGCAGGATGGTGGGGAGGAAATGAATGGAAGAGGGATGACCTTCATGGGAGAGAGCATGAACGACGGCAAAGAACAGGACGAGTCTTATGTGCCTCCTGGTTAAGGTAAGGTTTTTGGTAGCATGCAGTTATGATTCATCCTTTTTGGTATCAGAAAAAAATCTTCTTCGGACAGGCAAAGTCAGAATGAGGTGAGAAGAAGAAGGTGGTCCTGGATAGGACAAGCCCTCGGAAAACCTCCTGATAGCGACTTTACTGTGGCCATGAGATGGACGCCAGAGGGAGGAAGAGGGCGCCCCAAAACAACATGTTGCAGGATGGTGGAGTGTGAAAATAGATACTGAAGAGAGATGGCCTTCATGGGAGAGAGCAAGAACGATGGGAAAGAACAGGCCACAGTGGAAAGAACATGCCTGAGCCTTATGTGCCTCCTGGCATGAATAGGATTGAGGTAATGTAAGGATCATATTGATTCATTTCATGGTGGCATTTCTATAAGCCTCATACAAAGCTCAGTAAAACCTCAGAGATCATTGTACTCTGTTTATTAAACAGCAAATTTCAAAGGTTCCTCCATCATAACCAGAATCTTGACAGTAGGTTTCTGTTCAAACCCCTACTTTTGGGGTGCACGTGATAGGAACAAGGGGTTGAATGGTGGTGCGCCATAATATCAGCAATAATATCAAATTAATGACTAAGTCAAACAGAATTTTTAAATCTATTCAACTGCTATGGATTATCCTTGCATTCAGTCACAAAGTATCAACTTCTTTTCGAAACCAGATTTTCTTATGTTGCTTGAATCAGAATTTATAAACATCTGTGACTTAACATAATGCATTTGACTGTTCCATAGTTGCTATGAAAGTGAACATCAAGGGATGTAAATCGTTTTGCCTTTGGGGTAAAGATGGTCTTTTTAACATATGAATTTTAAAAATTATTGTCTGCCCGCATTCAGTCAAGTAATCAATCCAGGAAGAGGATGCAATGGCTGATAAAACTAATTTTAAAGATGATTTAAAAAATAAGCTGAACAAATATCATTTTCTTTGGCAAATGGACTTCTGGTAAGGTTTTGAAAAAATGACATGAAAAATTGGGAACTACTTTATGTAACAATAGAGGAATGAACTCACAATTAAATTGATGTGATCAGAATTCATCACATGGGACTTAGCCAAGAATTTCTAGGATGAATAATTTACATTTGCTCTACAACATTTCTAACTTTTCCATTCTCACTCTCTGTCTTTCCTTCATACAACCAATCCTGTAGTCTGTGTACTTTATACATTACATAAATATGCATGCCCCATATAAGAAGGAACTGCACTTTAGAGAAGTATAACTCACTTGTGTGAAAACTTGAGAAGCAGTGCTCCAAGACAAACAAGGAATTAAAGACAAGGGTTTGGGCCAGTTGGTAGCAGCGAGTGATGCCATCTTCAAACAGACAATAAGTGACAGGTCCAAAATTAATCATTCAGTAATAGACAATGGAGGGAATAAGGGCCTAAAAGGACAAACTGTAAAAACCTTCAGGCATTGAAAAAATGTACAACTGAGAAAATATAACAATGTTTTTGAATAATTCACATTGCACCTGCAAATTTCACTGACTGCATTCATTTTGCTGAAATTATACTTTGAAGAGTAGAAGGAAAATGCAAAACGAGAAAAATTTATAAACAATCACATTTACATAAATTGATTCATCTTCCTGCCTAGCATATCATGACCTGTTATTTTGGGGTTAGGCCTGAAAAAGAAGAGACAGAAACAATTCAGAGTCCATGTTTTACTTAGACATGACTCTCATGATGTATGAATGCAAAAAGTTTTTAAAATGAAAATCATCAAAATGACCACATGCAATGGATCAAAGAAGGAGAAAGGTGATCCAGGCCTATAGTGATACCATGCTCAAGCACTGCTGAAACAAGATGCATACAAGAGACCAGTATCTAATTTGGAAACAAAATCCACTGCATGAATCTCTTCAAAGAACACTTGGAGTGACTTTGAGAAATGCTACAATACCAGAAGTAAAAAAATGTGAAACATTTTCACTAAACACAATGAAGATCATTTTACCTATTTTGTATAACAGCATAGGAGAAAGTTTTTATGATTACTACAACTAATAAAACATTTCAATACTTTTATAATGCAATTTGCCTCTGACAATTCCATCCATCCAACTTCATTTTTATGAATTTTTAAGGAGACATAAACATGAAAGAAATTTTAAAAAACCTAAAGGATACACAACTCAAATTTTTTCTTTAAGACCAAAATATGTATTGTATGAAACAGACAGATCTATGATGTAATCAGTGCTTTCCAAAAAAGGAAAGTAGTATCAGTTTTAAAAAAATTAATAAAAAATCATTTGAAAATCAAGTTACACAAAGAAATCACCAGCAATGATAATTCTGAAGCAGAAACTGACCAAGACATGAGGGTAAATTTAATCTTTCATCCCCATGGAGGTGATTTGAGGAAGCCATTATCCCAATAAAAGTAGACACACCATGATATCAAAAGTTGTTGAGAGTCAAATTACATCGTAAGATACCTGTGTGAAACAGGTTGATGCAGTTGTCCATGACAGTAGGGGAATAAGGGATAAAGGTCTTGGCCATACTGCAGCAACTCCACTTGCCATCTGAAATAAAATTCCATCACCAGTACAATTCAAGAAATAATAGTTCATGGTCTCATGCATTCGATTTGGAAGAGAACATATAAGTATCAAATGCTGGTCAGCTCACACTTGTAATGAGTGAGGTGGAGGGAAAAAGAATTAAATGTAAGGAGAACGATGAAAATAAAATGCACAAATCTAATTTCAAGGATATTTTTCTACCCATTCAAAATAATTACAACCCCAACATATTAAAGGCTATGCTATGGGAATTTACTTAAAACAGCTTGATTAAGATAACTGAATTTCTACCTTATCAATCTCCTATTCAGTTTGTGTATAATACAGCTTTTGTGAGCAGACAAGAAGAAAAACCCTACATGCACCATTAATTTGAGCCTAAATATCACACTTTGAGCCATTCACTTGTTGTGAGGATATTACTTTAATAAGTCATTTATATATGTAATCAGTTCTTTTTTCTTTTCTTGCTTTACATAAATGGTAGATTTCTGCTACAGCATTAGTAGCTAAATTCTTGAAGGCGCAATGTGAAAAAAAAAGAAGTAATTTTTTGTGTAGTATGCCATGCAAACATACCTTAAATTCTCTCATTGCTAAAAGATTTAAAATCTTGAAGATGAGCCTTCTTCTAACTTGAAAGGGTACACAGACCTTAATTTCATTCATGAATCAAATTAGCTGTTCCTACCACTAATTAAGATTTAATGGATTCCCTCTGCTAAGCCGGTATCAGTGCCTAGGTTTGTCTACTGCCATCACTAATTCAGTGACAGCGCCGCATATGGTTTGTTTCTTTTGTCAGTCATTCGCAACTTCAAAAATATTTTTCCTTTTTTAATATAATTTGTTCTTGTTGGAAATGATATATTTATTTCTGTTCATCTTTACATACAACATTGTATGCTTTTCTTCTAGGATAGTTGTAAAAGGGATGAAATAAAAATCCTCTCACACTATAAAAATTGACAGCCATTTGGTCATTTCGCCCAGACTTAAAAATTTCATGGTGGGATTCGGTTAAGGACCTATTCGACATATACATTTTCTATCTTGATTGACTTTGCTAAAAAAAATACAGTAGAACTCGGAAATAGCGAGTTCGATGTGTCTAAGCCTAATTACTCGCTATTTCAAAGTTCTCACTATTCCCCAGCAGCCTAAAATAGTCACGAAAGGCTACTCAGAAGCTTTAAAGAAAAAGTTTATTTGTAAGGCTATTGGCTATAAGCCATAAATGTAAAAGAAACACTGAATAGGCTAGGTTAGAATGTGGACAATATGCACTGGATGAGTCAAAAGGAAGAAAAAGAGGTGGGGGAAGTCTAGTGACTAGATCTGCATTTGCGTGTGTGTTCGTACTATGTGTGTTCATGTTTGGTGTGTGCGAGTGCGGTGCTGAGATGACGTAAAATTCTGATACCATAGACATTGCGTTCAGATAGGGCTGGCTGGGCTTTATTATGGTAGGCAAGATCTAGATTCTGCAACATCAATACACCGTAGGCCTACATGTACATGTATCACTTTCCCTGTGTGTGAGTCTAGGCTAGCCTAGACTACTACATGTAAACAACACTCTAACTCCAATGACCCTCCATCCCCATATTCCACTCCCTTCTCTCACCAAGCGACGCGGCTAAGCGAGGCCTTTTTGCCGCCCGGGGCTAATCTTTTGTTTCAATGAAAAATAGAAAAGAAAAGAAAGGCAAATTTAGTCAATTTCTTGGACTGTTTTACCCTCCAAAGTCCTTAATCCGGGGGAGGAAATACTCGCTATTTCTGAGTTGACCTCTTTTTCATACTCGCTACTTTCATGCTAATTTTATTGACTCAAATAAAAGGGAAATCAAGGATTTAGACTTTACGGTACTCGCTATTTCCAAGCTCGTTACTTTCAAGTTCTACTGTATTTACCAAGACATCTGTGTTGTATTGTCCTTGATGTTGTGTTGTCTGTCTCAATTATTAGTGTGTTTTTTCTAAGAATCAACTAATTTTTTAGAAGATCTTATTTATTGTGAGTCTTCTTGTTGAGTGTTGGGTTAATTTTATACTAAATTAATTCTGTATATGATATTTTGCTGTGGGTCATCTCCTTTTGCAAATAATTATTTAACCTTGACGCCTTTCTGTGTTTGGAAAATGGCCACCCAAACAAAAAATACCAACATTAAATTAAATTATTTCCATCACTCTAAAAGAAGACCTAGACCTACATAAATTTGGATCTCAGATTACCAATAGGTTTCGAATTGTACACAGTCTTGCATCATGTCACCCCTCAGATAGTCACACCGGGAGGGGGCCTAAGGTATCGAGACACCCAATAATCAGTGTTACGTAATAAGATGCAAGCCCACCAATATAGGTCATGCTGTTGGCCTTTCCTTTAAGTGTTGGCAAAAAAAGATTTTTAAAAAATTCATGGTTTGGCACTCTATGGGCCTGTATGTTATAGTATGTTTTGACAAGAGGGACAAGAACAATCACACTATTTCTGAGATGACTATCTTTATAATCTCACAAGAGACAAGTCTTCTTAATTCTTTTTTTTTTTTTTAAGTAAGCTTTTTGAGCCACATTGGCCTGCGGCTCATAGGGCCAGAGTTTATTCCGGTTTCTATAACATGAAGCGGATAGTGACTGATGTATCCAATACCATAATCGATACCATAGAGATGTAGTTGTAGTCGGAATGGGTGGATTATAAAAGAAAGGGCTATCTGAAGATTGACCTCTTTTCTACTCACTGCTCAGCCATTTACTAACAGCTAGCCATCGGACAAGACTGTGGTGGTAAGGCTTGGCTATTGAGATATAGTATAGATTCAGATACATCATTGGCGACAAGTACTTACAACTGTAAGTGAACCCAAAGAGCTGAAGGGGATAAAATGAAGTGGATAGGTAGACCCCGGGGTACGTAGCCTTTGAGGATAGGTAGGCCACGGGCCAATGAAAGGCTGTGTGACATTGTCATGCAGGTGGACCCAAACCAATGAAAAGCTGTCTGACACTGCCATGTTTGGCTAGGCCTTAGGTTACAACATTGAATATGGAAAATCTATTTTTCCTTATTCAATGGGTTAAAGACATACAAAACACAAAAACATGGCTGACCACTCGGTTTGACATTAGACCTATTCCCGGTCCTAGTCCTAGCAATCTAGATTTCTCTCTAAACCATATTAATTTTTTCAAACTTTAAAAAAAAGTGTGATTTGTTTTATTTTCAAAAATGCCCGCATATATAATTATTTGATCGAATCTGCAGTAGTGATAGCGAACATCGGGAGACGTCTACCTCTGTCACCGTCAACACTCATTGTTGTCATTGCGTTCTGGGCTTGGA
>JAOYNN010562983.1:0-13552 GCA_025770095.1 Goniobranchus kuniei
AGACAGAGAGAGAGAGAGAGAGAGAGAGAGAGAGAGAGAGAGAGAGAGAGAGAGAGAGAGAGAGAGAGAGAGAGAGATGGGAAGGGGGTAGGAGATCAGACCTAGACATTGATAGAGACAGAGAGCAAGGCAGAAACACAGACAGACAGACAGACAGACAGAAAGATAGACAGACAAAGAGAAGATTATAAGATCATACATCTATTGTATGCATAATAAGTTATCAAAGTCAGTCACCAGATTTTATGGGTGGGTTTTTTTATGTTTCCATAACATCCTAAATCCATACAAATCATGTTAGGATGACAAAATTCTAAAAAGATGCTTTATCCTTCTCAATTTTTAGTGTACTACGGAAACCACATGTCAAATGTCCCTAAGAAATTTTGTTTGTTTGACTGAAGCTTATCATCACCTTGTGAGTATAAACCCTGCAAGAATGCACTAAACCACGGAATGCATTTAGAACAACAGTTTTTTTCTCTCAATAAGGTTGACATGACACAGATCAAAATGAGAACAAATTATTCATAGTGGTGCTTTTTAGTTGGATTTTTTCTAAAAAGCCAAAAAACAAAAAACAGCAACAACAGTACAAAACAAGCAAAGAAGCATAAAGTTTAACCAGTTTAAAATCAAAGCCATTTAATATTCTTCTTCTCCTTTCCCTTTTTGTTGTAGTTGTTGGGAGTTTTTAATGCAGGTGATTATAGAACAAGTTCAAAACCTTTCAATGTTAAAATCCAGGAATCATATGAGATGTTATCACTGTCAATATTTTTCATAACACAAGTATATGACTTATAAATAAATATAATTTCAGAATATACACCTCACTAGACTTCAGACCTTTGGGTGAAAAACAAACATTCAGGCAATTCAAGTTTGCTGTCTTTAAAATAAAAAAAAAAGGGCTTTTTAAAAATATCCTGCTTGAAAGTTTGTGAAAAAAAATACAAAAATAACAACATGATCATCACATTAATGGAGTAAAACTTAACCACAGCCATCATAAAACAGACCACAACTCTTTCATTCATCAAATAAACAATACACAAAATTCTTTCTTCATATTTCACTGGGATAGAAAACAAAAGAAAAGAAACCTTTCCAAAAAGTAATTATTAACGCTCTGATGCCTTGTACCTTTTTATACTAGTGCCGCCTTCATAAAATTGTTATTTAAGCTGCTTTGATTTGAATAATACTGTTCACATAAAATAGTTCATTAAATTTCATCTCATGTTATTCAAGAACATAACAAGGATGAAAAGCAAAAGTAATAATTACAGTTCATGAAACTTAATGATTAAATGAAGAAGCAAGTAAGGGCCGTGTATGGATCTGACAATATTGGTCTTGTCCTACTGTTTTGATTTCATCACATTTTTGCTTCTTTCTATTTTGTTTGGTTTGTTTGCTCAACAGTATGTCTAGCCTTGTGTGATAACAAGTTTGATAATCGTTATTAGTAGTCTCGTATTTATTTTTAATTCCTTATTTTCTGTTTGAAAAACAAAGTCTTGAAGAGATCATGTTCTATCCAAAAAGCTTTCAGGCTTTCAAAAAAAGGCAAAGATTTTAAGTCAACAAATAAACAGTTTTATAACCATGTCATACTGGTAGCAAAATAATATTATAGGAAAAGAAGCATTGGTAAAGAGGAAGATTAGCACAGCAGGATCCATTGTACCTACTCTGATTTGTAGACATGAATAGGGGGGAAAAGAGGGACCGATGAATGGTTTATCTTAAACATGACTTTATGTAACAGCGTTTATCGTAAGTAGACTCCACTCGGCTTGGGGTCGGGAGTTCCTGGGTTTGATTCCCGCCAGCGATTATTTTGTATTTTTTTCCTTAAACGAGAAAATTAACCCTAAATGCTACATTTAACTCAGGTGTTAACTAGTACCTAGCAACAGGTCGGTATTGTTGGGCAGAATGTGCCGCAGTTTACTGTATACCCCACAGGGGGTATGCCTGCTACGGGATAAAGTATTGTAAAGCACTTTGAGATTGTTCGTAGAGCGGTGGAAAGTGTTATATAAATGCAATCTTTATATAAATTGGTTCTCAATTGATGTTTATCATATAACAAACAATATTCATCTCACTTTCCAAGACTAAAGACCCAAATAGATTACGAAAATCATTATTTTACACCATTGTTTGATTAAGTATGGGTAGAAAGCATATTGAATGCATTAAGCACAATCTATGCAATGACCAAAAATATGCATTATTCCTTTTTTTCTGCAATGTTTTTTTTCATCAGCAAGTACAACAAACATATATACTGATATGTCACATGTACTTTGTCATGCTTTGTAATCAAGATGATCTAAACCTACATCAATGATACAATGTAAATGGATCTCCAAATATGCAATATGTAATAAGAAGGTATTCATGTAAAACAATAAAATGCAGACACATATTCCCAAAGTCAACAAATACGATTGTTTTTTTTTGTTTGTTTTTTAGGAGTGTTAACTATTGCACTACACCAGTACTAAGGATAATTGTGTGTCTTATAAATAAACCATCACACTGTGGAATAGTAAAAGCAAGTATCAAAAGTATAAAATTAGATCTCATACAATAGCAATGCATTTCACAGTTAAGTCATTTATTTGTAAAACTAAAATGTGACCTCATTAATCAAATTAAATTTATCATTTGAAAAAAGAAAACAAAATACCTTTAAAAATTATAATCAATTTTGTTTAAACTTGTGAAAATCCAATTTCTGAAAAATATTATAGTTTACGGATTCCTCAAATTCCTGTTTACAATTTTGAAATTACTTTAAAATTATGAGAGGAGAAAAAAACCCACCTGGGAAGAGACATGGGAGCTGTTCTTGAACATGTTAAGCTACCCTCCTATCAAAACAAACTATCAGCAGTAGCAAATCATGATATCTCATACTAGCTATCACAACACAGGGTGTCAGTGCAATACAAATTTTTGATACTATATTTTACAATAGATATCATCAAATTCTTAAATATACCTGCACAAATAGAAAAAAAATGTAATACCATACTCTCAAGTTCTTTTTCTTTTTTCTTTTTTTTTTCTTTTTATTCACTCTCAGACATATTCAAACTTTCAATCTCCAACCATACTCCAAGACTCACGACAAAGTAAGCTGAAGTGTTATGCTACAAGTACATCCCATTAATAAGATAGTCCGCTTCATTTGAATTAAGGGGGCGGCCTTTCCTAAGGCGATGCTTCATGTTCCTCAGACGACATGCCAAAAGACCTATCAGTATAATAGTGAATGCTAGTCCAAGAGATAAAGCTATGAGGGGGCCTTCAGCTTCACTGCTTGAACTGGCAATAATAACCTTCTCTCTTGACAAAAACACTTGTTGTTCCTTTGCCCCTTCAGAATGGTGAGGAGGCTTTACAGTTACTTGGTCTGTATGGTTCACCTTGGCACTATGAGACACCCCTGATGTCTTATTGGAAGTTGCTGGGGGTTGTGTGCTGATTGATGATGGAAGAGCAGGGGCAGAAGTCCTCAACATGCTTGGCACTGGTTCTGGATTGTTTTAAAGTGAGGATAAGTGTCCAGATTAATGTATATAATTGTGTGTTTAGGATCTAAGCACAGTTTTTAAGAAAAAGCAAACACTTTTGCATTTATTTGTTTATAGCTTGATTTAAGATTTCAAATCACTATTAACTTTTTAACCCTAGATAGAAAGACATGATCCATTAACTGGATGTGTAATCCTTTGTTCATTGATCGGCTTCTGAAGTTTGACAATACATTGACAAAATGTGCATGTTTGTGCAAACCCATTGGTTATTATCTGAATTAAACTTAATGTCACTTCCGGGTCAATTTCCATAGGGTCTACGTCCGTATAAGGATGAATATAATTTTCCAATTAAACTGTCAGGGAGTTATGCCACACTTTACTTTAAATACAGCGGTGCCTGAATTACCAAAGTGTTGCGCCTTATACTGAGTTCCATTTAAACGCAACATTTCTCATATAAAACACATTGCAACTGTTGTGTTTGTAAAGGAGATCAGTATGTAATGCCACCGCACTTCTCAGGTTCCCAAATTCACACCCCTTTCAGTCAAATTAATGCAAGCCCTCACATGGATTAATGGCAAACATAATTATATATCAACATTGAAAAAACCTTGGAAATGGACAGTTGACAGTATTACTTGAACAAGACTTACCCTCTTTCACAGGAGGTCTTGATTTAATTGGAACATGGCTAGCAGGCTCTTGAGGCCTTGCTGATTCATTTTCACCTGAAAGAAACAACTGATTCGGTAATTTTTATGGCCAGCAGTTTAAATACAAACAGCTGTAAGATCCAAATTTGAATCTTCCACTGGAAGTATGTGATTGTGCTTGTTTGTGAACCTTAATATTTTATTTGTGTGTTGTCTACATTATCTTTGTTAATTGGCAGTTGAGCTAACGCTATAGAAGTATGTCAGGAATCCACCAAAATTCATCATTCCTCATTTGACTTTAGACAGCCATCTTTAGATCAGGTGGCCCAAAAAAAACTTCTCCAACTTTAAAAGATAATAACGTTATAATTTTAAAACTGACTCTCTTAAAAACTGGCTTTCGTATAGAACAAATAATTTTGTATTCACATGCAAAATTTCAAAATGATCGGTGCGGTAGAATGGTTAAAATACAGATTTATACTAGCCTACCATTGTTGACACAATATCAGACAGCATCTGCCCGCATTCACTCTCTGTTCTCTTGAATACCCTCTTTAGAATCAAACAAGGAAAGCCTAAATCTAGCATCAGGTACATCTAGAGCAGAACAAGATCTAGATATAGACCTAATAATTCTGTCATTCATAGACCTAGTCAGAAATAATCAACATATTCCCAAAACTATATCTAAGTCTAAATTAGATATCAGATACACTCAAGAGTGCTAGAAGCGATCAACAACAGAAAGGTGTTTTCGTTTTGACCGACAAGGTTCTGCATGATAAATCTATCAAACGAGATTTATTTAATGGATAACGTTTAGTACAATTTTGTATGGTAGGATGCCATTTTTCTAAAGGACAGAAAAACATTGGTGGTAGAGCTTAATCGCAATCCCACCTCCTTTTCTTTTGTCACTAGACATTTTGAATGAAGCTTGCAATATCCAATTTTCTTGATATCGTGCACAACGACATCCCTCTACATTATACCTTATACTTTTTTAACCCTTCAATCAATCAGGCTCATATTTTCTCATATTGTAGAGTTTTAATGTATTTTGAAATGTGCCAAAGCCCCTTAAAAATCATTCTGTTACAAAGATGTTGTGGGCCTTCAAAGTTGAAGATGTTTTTGGGGGGGCACCCTTTATATTCATGCCATATACTGTGCTCTTCTGGAACAATGATTGGGAGAGATTAGAACAGGGTGAAATGCTGAGGAATCTTCATAACTGAAGTTTCAGATTTTTCTCAAAGCAAGTTGGAGGAGAAGAAGATGATGAAGAAAAAGGAGGGCAGGAAGAAGAAAAAGAAGGAGGAGTAGGAGGAACACGAGCAAGAGGAGGAGGAGCAGGAGGAGGATGGGAGAATAGGAGGACTAGACGAAGAAGAAAAAAGGTTCAGTTTATACAAATTAATGGGCACCTTTATGTTAACTGAGAGTAAGTCTTGTCTCAGTATAGAGCTGAATGGAAGTGACATGATTTCACTAGGTTATTTTCATGACACTGCTTTCATCCAATAAGTTGTCAATCCTTAATGACCCAAATGCAGTACAGTTTTGAGTAAGCTACTCTCTTGTCTTCAGCTGGCCACAACAAGTCTTCCTGCATATAGATATTCTATACTCCCTGGTAAATTTCAGATTATTGTGCAGGATACATAAGAAGAAGTGGGACATGCCCATAACTAAAATGACTGTAACTTTTGCCTTGAGAGCTGCCGTTACTTACATTAAATAGTAGTACTCATGTGACTATCTAGATTATATAATTTAATCTTAGAGAGACAATTTCATATCATGCCTGATTCATGAAACAAATACGTTGAGGCCGAGATGCCCTCACAACTACTATTGATTTATGAAGACTACATTACAATTTGAAGGACCAACTCCTTCATCATCATCATCTAAGTCCTACCAGTGGTGAGACATCTCAACTTTGTCTTGGATTTTCAGGGAGACTTCTTGTTCTTGAGCTAAAATTGAATGCTGTACCTCTGTCAGTGCTGCTTTCTATATTCAGGAATGGGAGCTCTAACAACTAAACATCAAACCATTCTGTGTCATACTGTATGTGCAGGTGTGTACCAGAGAAGAGACTGTCCTTTGATTGGTTGTTTACAATTACTGTGAAACCAATGTACCATATAATCATTAGGCCCCTTTCCCATTATCTCATTATTCGTGTCTTTGCTACTCATCCAAACAATCTCCATTTAATTCAACAATCCGTACACAAGAGAACTAGTCAAACATCCTGTCTCTGGTAATGGTAACAGAGATGTAAACGCAAGATGAAAACAATTCTGAAATATTGCCTGGCAATACTATGATACAGAAGTATAAATAAATCATCCTGGAAAATGTGAAAGAAATTTAGGGAAAGTATTTACTTGATGGATGTGAAAAATACTAAAATCAGAAAAAAACCTGAAGGATTTAAATCCCTGTGGTAATATTCTGCTCTACACCGAAATTTGCACCTCTTCTAAAGAATAAATAAACTTTGTTGAAGTGTTATACAACACTATAATCCTACATCCCAATACTACCTGTATATGTATTATAGTACAGATATAAAAAAAAACATGGTTTTACGCATACATCAAAAAAAAATTCACCAAACACAAAAACAAAACACAATACTTACATCATAATAGGATAATAGGACAACTATTTTACACAAAACTGGCTCAAAGAAGGTGAGTCCCTTTACCAAACAGTGTCTTATTCACAGAAGTCATTGTTTCAGTGTAAGAAATTACTTAATCTGGGCATAGGCAATGACAAAAGACAATCATAAGTCTAAGATCTTAATCTATTGGCTTAGTATAATCAGACTCACCTTTGTTTTTTATTATTGTATCAGGATGTGATATTTCACTAGGTTGGTTATCTGTGGAGAAAAAGTAAAATAAAATTAAGTGAAGAAAATAGTTTAAATCTTTTCTCAACAATCAAACATTGTAATGCTCAAAAGAAACACAACAAAATGGAATAGTTTCTGTGAATTTTTTTTTTTTAAATAGTCTCAATTTCAACAAAAGTGTACAAGACAGAAAATCCCTTCGGTAAGATTTAAAAGACTGACGAATTTGACAATGGCAGATTTATGTGTTGCCTGCCTCTTCCGTGAACAAGATATATAGAAAACATAATTCTAATAAAGCTAGATCTTCGTTTACACAACCATCTCTAAAAACATATGCCTCATTAGAAAGTATTTTCTTGATTTCATTTGAGAACACATATGATTCTGGTTTTACGCCATTGAAAACTGGAAACAGAAGTCAGTCAAAAATAAAAATTTCATTTTTTTTATAATTACACATAGCGTCTGGCCCCGTCCATCACATATTCTGCGCTTGAATGAAATTTTACAATGATAATACATGTAGGTTGCTCTGAAATTCATCATGACAGGGCTAAGCAAAAAATGCTGAAACTGAAAATTTATCTGAAAAGGAGCCAAAAGGTGCCTGTTTTACCCTTTTCCTGAAAAGTAGCATTTTGACTTGCCCCAATGCTCCCAGTCATCACTCATCATCATCATAATATCCTATTAATGTGACAATCAAAGTGATTAATTAACCTTGACAAAAAATATGTTTAAAACAAGGAACAACAGAAGTGACATAAATACAGGGATTACAACATGCACATTCAAATTAATCAAATTGTGAAAGAAGGAATTTAAAATATTTGGTAGTCTAATGAAAAACAAAAAAGTACACTTTTAAGTTTCACTTTAGCACAAAAACAATTATTAATGCATAATGGATACTGAAGTACACAACATTGAAAAAAAAAATACAAGAACATGAAAAAAAAATCTTGTTACCTCAAAATAAAAGTAAATGATACGTTTATAAACATTGCTCAAAGAATATATTTCCACACAAACTCTGAAAATAAGTACAAGAAAAAGTAAGCAAATGTTGTGTCAGAGGGAATAAGATTATTATATTTATACATTTTCATGTCAACATGGTTTTGGTTTGAGTCTGTGAGAGAAGAAAATTGTGTAATAAATGAAAAATAATAAGAATAAAAAATATTACATTCATATTGGCAAAGGCAACTTGATTGCCTATTAACAAAAGAGAGAGGTTACAAAATTTCTGGGTAAATAATGCAATTCCATTGAAATCAATGGCATTCAACCATTTTATTTTTCTGGCTCTACAGGCATTTTCCTTTGTAATCAAATAAGTGTTCAGGGAGTATTAGTTTGGTGCTTATTTTGAATTGCTATAGTTTTAGTAACATGCAGCACACACATGAGAAAGTCCTGTATAGTGATAAAGAGGAGTAGTAAAACACCAACATGCATCAAAATGGTGCAGGTTTTTTATTTTCATATCCAATCACGTATCGAGATTATATATTTCTTCATTTGTCTTAAATCTGACAAGAAACCCCATGGATTCATCTTTTAAAATTTGTCTCAAAACTATCTACAAAAGATACCATTTCTAAAAATTTGTCTTAGGAAGGTCGTCGTAAGAAATTTATTTCTAAACAAAATTTCTCTCAAAACTGTCTGCAAAATGTGGAATCATTTTTTAAACTATTTTCAAATCTTTCGTCAAACGTCATTTTTCATTTTTTGTCTCAAATATGTCTTCATAAGATAGGACTACAGGGGAAAAATTCCACCAATACTGTCTACAAACAACTAACAAGAAAAGATGAAATCATTTGTAACAACTGTTTGATGGCTGTCTACAAAAGTGTTTTGTAGTAACTGTCTGAAGGCTCCCCACAAAAGATGAAATCATTTTATAACAACTGTCTGAAGGCTCTCCACAAAAGATGAAATCATTTTATAACAACTGTCTGAAGGCTGTCTACAAAAGATGAAATCATTTTGTAACAACTGTCTGTAGGCTGTCTACAAAAGATGAAATCATTTTGTAACAATCGTCTGAAGGCTTTCTGTAAAAGATGAAATCATTTTAAAACAACTGTCTGATGGCTGTCTACCAAAGAAGAAATCATTTTCTAACTCAAATGTCTGAAGGCTTTCTATAAAATATTAAATCATTTTCTAACAACTGTCTGAAGGTTGTCTACAAAAGATGTAATCATATTGTATCAACTGTCTGAAGGCTTTCTATAAAACATGAAATCATTTCTAACAACTGTCTAATAGCTGTCTGCAAAGGATGTAATCATTTTGTAACAACTATCTGAAGGAATTCTATGAAAGATGAAATCATTTTGTAACAACTGTCTAATGGCTGTCTACAAAAGATGTCATCATTTTATAATAACTGTCTGAAGGCTGTCTACAAAAGATGTTATTATTTTGTAACAACTGTGTGATGGCTGTCTACAAAAGATGTGATCATTTTGTAACAACTGTCAGATGGCTGTCTACAAAAGATGTCATCATTTTGTAATAACTGTCTGAAGGCTGTCTACAAAAGATGTCATCATTTTGTAACAACTGTCTGATGGCTGTCTACAAAAGATGTGATCATTTCGTAATGACAGTCTGATGGCTGTCTACAAAAGATGTCATCATTTTGTAACGACCGTCGGAAGGCTTTCTACGTAATGTAACAACTGTCTGATGGCTGCCTACAAAAGATGTGATCATTTCGTAATGACTGTCTGATGGCTGTCTACAAAAGATGTCATCCTTTTGTTACAACTGTCTGAAGGCTGTCTACAAAAGATGTAATCATTTTGTAACAACTGTCTGAAGGCTGTCTACAAATAATGTAATCATTTTATAACAACTGTCTGAAGGCTGTATACAAAAGATGTAATCATTTTGTAACAACTGTCTGAAAGCTTTCTACAAAAGGTTAAATTGTTTTGTAGCAACTTTCTGAAGGGTGTCTACAGAAGACAGAATAATTTTGTAACAACTGTCAAATTGTCCACAAAAGATTAAATCATTAAAAAGATTTTCATTACAGGGCTATCGATGAAAATTAAAATCTTTTTAATAAGTTTCTTTCAAGTTCAACTTAAGTCATCAACTATTTCCTTCATAAAAACTTACAATGTTGTGGGTTGTTAAATGTCAGTCTAATTTTTTTAAGATAGAAAAAACCTCAACATAACAACCAACAGCAGCAACAACAACAAAACAGAATATGGATAGTAGCTGCAAAATTCCATCCACATGGACAGTAATTCTCAGTCTCAAGTCAGCTAGTATATCACAAAGAACAAATAAATTACAAATATGTAGGTATGACTCACAGGAAGAAGAATGGGTTTAACATACATACAGAAGGTAAGTGGTTAATATCTGAATGGTCTGCGATTGTGAAAGAAAAGTAATTTAAAGACCAAAAGTATCATGGCTTCAGAATTCATTCTTCCTATCCTGATTTTCATGAATTTTTAGAGTGATACAAAAAAGTAAATAAATAAATAAACAAACTTAAAGTAAGCCTTTGGGTCATACTGCATGTATGAAAGAGATAAATCTATGATTTTTAAATTGGAGTCATGTAAATTTTGCAAACTATAGAGCACTCAAGATGTATCCATCCACTTTAAAAGAATTGTGAAATCCACGATATCTGGAAAGAATTCTGCAGTGAACATAATATTATATTTCATGACTTTTTGTTTATTATTGTTGTCTGGTTTGTTTCATTTTGGTTTTGTAAAACTGTTTAAACTTAATGTATGAGTTGAGATGTAGAAAATTGAAAATAACACATACAGATATTACAATTATTCCTTCAACTTATCCTGAATGGGGCACTATGGAAGTTACCTGTTTTAAAGACTTTGCTTTACTTTTATTTACTTTCTTTAGACCAGATGTCCTTCTAGATAAAACTTCACCTTGGGCTTGAAGACTTGTAAACAAAAAAGTGAAACTAAAGAGTGACAGATAGGAATTAATTTTGTAAGGACAGCGACTTTTAAGTCTAGTCTTTCTATAACTTCCAGTTGTCAAGTGTTTTTTGGCAGTTTACTATTAGTCTTCTATAAGACCAGGCACTCAAATCTTACCAACCACGAGACTTGATAGCATAAACAGCAGCACTAAACAAATCAAATTTCTACACTGATGATGGCTTGACCTGAATGCTTTGAATCCCAGGCTTTAAGATCGATGAGAAAATGCATGTCTACACAACCACAGTGCTCCCTTTAATTGATGATTATAGTTCATTTGAATATATTATGAAATATGTGAGTCACATGCAAGTATAGGAACAATCATGGATAACATCAATGAAGAAACAATGTTGATCATCTTCAATGAATATACAGATCATTACAGACTATGTGAAAAAAAAAATTACAACCTTGTCACAACATCAAGCCAAAGAAAACAGTTTGACAACAGCAAGATTTACCATCGTATAAACCATCTTGCCGGTAGACAGGAGGGTTTCCGAGAGACAAATAAAAGTCTGGGTCTTGATAATTTGTTGAGCTGAAATCTCCTCCAAAATTATTATACCTATTCTGAGATGAAAACTGAGAATTGTATGCAGGCTCAGGATAATTCATATATCCCGAATTTCCATTGTTCAGCTGGTACTGCATCTGGCCAGCAGGTTTCTGAGGCTCTAGATAAGGGCCTCCAAATTGAGAAAAATCCTCCTGGGACCCAGCATTGCCCAAGAGAGATGAGGGCAAAGAGTTCAATGAGTCAGAGGAGTAGGGGCGGTAATACTGAGAAGACTGTCCGTAATAGCGGCTCTGAGATGGCTGGCGACCTGAAGGTGACAATTTTTGCATGCCTGATCCATATGGAAGGTAAACATCGTTGTCAGACCAATTTGATGGATCAGACGGTGGCTTTGAATGAGAAGACAAAGAAGAGGATGAGGAGTCAGATGACTTGTAGCCTGAGGGTTTAAATCCTGCTTCAGTATGAGTTGTTGCTGAAATTTTGTCAAGAGATGAAGAGGGCTGTTGATTCCTATGTAGATTTGTCCTCTGAGGTTGTGACTGTGGTTTGCTGTGTGATGATGATGACGAAGACGATGATGCAGCTAGAGATGATGAGTCAGATGGCTTAGAGAGATATTGAGATTCTTCTGGTTGTTTCCCCTCCAGTCCTGTTTTCTGTATAGACGGAGTAGAGACACTTGTTCTATTAACCATTCTGGAAGAGCTTTGTTGATACAAAGGCTGTTTCAGATTGGGTACTGGTTTAACTCTCTGGCTCTGGCTGATGGGACGATTTACAGGAATCCCTTCAGGTGGACTTCCTTCCGAATAAGCTCTATTTGAAGCGCTTGACTGTGGAGGAATGTCATTTCTCTGATCCATTTGCTGAGGATGATGATTTTCAATCAAGGGCGCTTGGATATGGTTTGGCATTCTATTGCTAAATTCTTTGTCTGGACCATGATGTGGCATTCCACCTGCACCTTGAGATATTTGAGGCTTGACTTCAGGAGATAAGCTCTGAGGAGCAGTTTTTTTATAATTAGCATTGGGATTAGAGTTCACTATTGGGTTAGCATTTGCACTTGGCAGTACATTATTTTCAGGAGATTTTACTGGGTGTGGGGAATGATTGTTAGTATCAGGATTAGCATAGTGTTGAGGTAGTTGGACATAGTGACCCATATACTTTCCATTCCCCATGCTTGAGATGGCATGCTGAGTGGGTACTGTTTTTGTTCTTACACTGGGTGCCATATTTTGTGGCTGGTCGTTTTCATGCTGAGTATCTGTCATCTTGAAAGACTGACTGGGAAAATCAGGCTTATGATCAGGCTGACGGGTTTCAGCAAGATGATCGTCGTTGGTCTGAACAGATTGCCTCCCTCTGACTTCCTGATCACTGTTCCTGTTATTGTTGTTGTAGTTAGTTTGGTCTGGTCTATCAGGCCATGAAGATGAAGGAGATTCATATTGCTGATTCCAAGGACTGCCAGGAGAATTACCAGCTAGGAAAAAATAGTTACTTTTTTCAATAACAGTGGAGATGTATGAAATCAAATACACCATGAACTGCCAGGAGAATTACCAGCTAAGAAAAAATAGTTACTTTTTTCAATAACAGTGGAGATTTATGAAATCAAATACACCATGAACTGCCAGGAAAATTACCAGCTAGGAAAAAATTGCTACTATTTTCAATAACAGTAGAGATTTATGAAATCAAATACACAATGAAAATAAGCTGCATAAGAAATAAAAATAAATAAATAAACTAAACAAAACAAAACAAAAACAAAATACAAAACCAACTCCAGAGATATGATGTGCGTTGCCCATCACCAAATAAGGAAAACATTTCAATGCTGCCAGTGTGTGTGTGTGTGTGAGAGAGAGAGAGAGAGAGAGAGAGAGAGAGAGAGAGAGAGAGAGAGAGAGAGAGAG
>JAOYNN010563205.1:0-13551 GCA_025770095.1 Goniobranchus kuniei
GGGGGGATTCAGTTAAAACCTAACAGCCATTTGCTTATAACGTGTGAACTTCCCGGCTGGTTAGTTGGAGTTGGAATAAAGAGGAATGCGTCTTGCAGCTGTTAAAGTAAACTTTAGCAAAATACATGTACCATGATTTTTCATGTAGACTCCACTGTAGTAGAAAGACCTCTTTTAACTGTTTTTTTTCACTAAAAAGAAGATCAGAAAAAGTAAATTTGTGCAAATTTTTATGTTTGCTGATATTTTTTTTCCATATGTTCTGATATACATGGATTTGCCTTAGCAATTTCATCTAATCAGACGTATTTCTTGGTCAGTGTTAATTAATTTCTTGAAGAGTTAAGACACAACTGAGAGGAAAACAATGTGCCATCACAAACTTATATTACACTATGTGGCATCATTTATATGCATTTCTATGTTGCATATTTTTTCACTTTGGGACAGGTTTATGTACACTTTTCAAATATTGTTCTATTCACTTTGTATCATTTTCTAATTGCATTTTTAACCATTGTTTATATGCTTCTTTAAATGTAATGCATATAAATCCATTGAGGTTTCTACGCAAGAAATGCTCAGAATATTTGATTTCCTTCCATGATTATTTATATACATTTTTACTAGTCATAGTTGAAATATTAATGCAATACATAAAATATGTCAACCTTAAAGATTATTAAGCATTGCAAAACAATCTATACTTTTATGATATCTAGGCTAAGCTTGCTTTATTATTGATTATGAAGCAGTTAGAGTATAAAATTGCAGCATCGATTAATATTAAAATGAAATATTAAAATAATATAAGGTTCACTCTCTTGAGGATAATAACAAGACAATAAAAAAAGCTAATCAATTTTGTATATTGTGATGCTCAGACCAGAATATATACTCTTGTGATAATTAAGAAGGTGCTGCAGTGCTAATCCAATGTTCCAGACTTGCTTTCCACCTAGCAAGATTGGGACAGATTTGTTCAAGTACTTTTGGGTAAAGAATAATATCATATTGGTCTTTAAAGTTTGATTTCATTTGAGTTTTCTTGGTGGAAACGAAGTCTGGGGCACTGGTTATATCTAATGTTTTATTGAAGAAATCTTTTTGTAAATGGTAAAAAGTATAATGATCAATTAGTAGAATTTACACTATGAAACAATGTAAGTATTAAAAAGAGAATATAAACTGATGAAAACTTGTAAAGTATCTTCCAAATTCAATAGTCTAAAATCATAAGGCATTTTAATGTCAATGTTACTATTAGTCAAAGTAGCTTGTGATGATCCCCAAGTCATACCGAATATCAACAAGTACAGGACACAGCACCCTATGAGATGCATCTCCACTTAACAATGTACTCATTTCAAATTAAAACAAAAGAAAATTTAATCTTGATAGGTGTAGATGCAGGACATACATGTGGCAGCTTCAGATCAACAATGCCCAAAGTGATCAATCCAGTTCTACTAGTAGTCAGACCTCATTAGACATTTAAATTTAAGAGTATGTTACAAAGTTTGTGAAAGCGTCATCTGTGAGTTTGCTCTAGTGTGAGTCATGAGATCAATTGAAATTCTCTATTTTGTTATTGAGACAGTGAAACACTTACCAGCCTAAAATCACTTCTGTGTGAATCTGAATGATTCACTATGCCAGTAACAGCTTTGGCACCGCCATCTCTTAGTTTATCTTCAACCCTTTGCTTGCAAAATCCCGAAATTAAACAATGTTGAATAACATTTTACATTATTTGAACATTACAGTAAGCCAAACTAGGGTTGGCGAAGGAGTTGTTGTAACTTGAAGTGCTAATGAAAAAAAAAAAAATGAAAATAAGAAACCAACCAGTTTGGTCCTTTTAAGTGAAAGGAAAGAGAGAGGGATGAGGGAAAAATAAAACAAAATACAGCTTTCTCTGCTCATTCTATCTTCTCATGCATATTTTAAGGAGAAAAAGAGTGAAGTAATGATATGCACATTGCTTTTCTGAATGAATGAGAAAGTAAAAAAAGTAGCCTGTCATGTACTGAGTTTTGGTAAAATAATCGATTGATGGATTAAACTTTATTTGGATAAAAACTGAATAGGCCACGGAGCCTTTCTTTCATTTTGGATCAAAAACAGAGTAAGCAGTATGTAGTGGGTTTTGAACGAGTTTATGGATGGTTTTAACAATGAGAGGTGATTATTGAAAAATACAATTTGAAATGATATGAACTACTGCAATGGTTTTCTGAAGGAAACAATCCTAGATTTTATTTTGTGCACTCCAAAGAAAAGCGGGTGTAAGTGTGAAAAGTGATGCCTTACACCTGCAAAGGACAGAAGGTGATAATGATATACTGTATATTTTACACTCAAATTTTAAAAATATTATCCGTGTATCTGTTACAATCGTACTTCAAAATAGCTATTGTAAAATCATTTTAAACTATCAAATTATCTCAAAATTAATTATTTATAATTTCCAGTTGAATTTTAAAATTATGAAATGAGCAGTGCATGGAGAAGAAGAACATCTGTGAAATAAAAGAAAGCAACATTGTGATACCTTCTTTTACAATATCTATGACAACATTCCTTTTTTCTCATGTATATATATAAAATTTGAAAAACAAAAAGAAAATAAAACAACAACAAAACTAGCTTTTTCTTTTTACCCGGGCCTGCCTCATACTCTTCCGCCATGAAAGTTTGTGTCACACTGTTAGTTCTATACTGTTAGTATGCCATAGTGTAACTGTCAAAAAGTTTCATGTCCCCTAATTCCAGGTGGTAATTTATTCAAGCACAACATTACATAGGATGCAGATTATTATTATTATTATTAGTAGTATTAGTATTATTATAAGTATTATTATTATCCTTTCTTTCCTCCTATCAACACTTGATGTCATTTTAATAAGAATTTAGTTACTTTTCAGCAAATGTACTGACTCAGTTTCAATTGGCTCTTTACTTTTATTTGTAAAACAAAGTAATGCATCTAACCTAATTCTATCACATATGAAAAAGTTTGATCTTTTTTAAAATCACTTGCAAGTTTCTATGTCCATTCATAAAATGTCATGGTTTTTTTTTGCTTTTTAAAATTCTTTTCATTTCATAGCAAGAGAAACATTAAAAAAAAAAAGCTTTCAATGATTTTATCATACATTGTTCTTTTTTTTTTTTTTTTAACCCTGCACATTTATTCCAGGAGTTATGTACTTGATTTATGTCATCACTTTTCAAAATAAAGGATTTTGTTATTACATATCTTAAAATTTTGCATTTGATTTTTTTTCTCTACTTTTCACATTTATATCATTATCAGTCTCAATCTGAATTTAGCTTGTTTCTCAGTGGGAGTTATGAGCTTAGACAAGATAATAAATATGGCCATTATAAAGAGTACTCGGGTAGGCAGGTTTGGAGACAAAGTGAGAGTCTAGATTTAGGTGATATGGCCACATCCATAGGAGAGATGAAGAGCACATTGGCAATACAGTGCTCCTTGGGACCAGCGAAATGGTTTATCTTATCCATTTCCAAGGGAAACAACCATTTCATTCTTCTCCAGCCAATAGTTGTCTTCTAGTGACTCATTTGTCAATGATAGACTGCCGTATGAATAGGTTTAGGTCCACAGAAAGTGACAAGATTTGACATTAACTTGCCAAGGGCTTTGGCCTAAGCTTGGGGAAGCATAAGATGAGACCATATGATTTTTTGCAACCGAGCAATTGGATGGTGTAGAGAGAGAGAGAGAATAGGTCTGGAGAGAGAGAATGAGACAGAGAGAAAAACTACGCTAAGCCCCTAGCCTGAAATACAGGGTGGGATGTGAGGGAGAGTAGGGAGAAAAGAGAAATGCGTTGGGTATTTGATATTTCAGTCAGGTCATGCAAGCAGCAAATTTGCTCGGACTCAGACCTGTGGTACCTACTGTGAACTAAATTTAATATCTATACGCTATATTGTGATGACCTTTGCTCCCCACAAAGGAAGAGGAGAGGAGATGGAATAATACCAATGAAAATCGGCCTTACAGGTGTGAAAACTTTCAAAAATCCTTCCACCCACTGGCTGTCTGGGTGTGGAGAGAGAGGCCACGATGACTTGAAAAGTTTACTTTAACCGGACAGAGGGCGAAGGAGGGTGATTCCTTTATTTTAACCAGACTTTGATCAGTAGATTTATACGGAGGAAAACTGGGACCAAAGCAAGTTTATCTTAAGTGGACTCCACTGTAGAATGTTAAAAGTGTCAAGATGTGTAAATGTACCAAGGGAGAGGAAAAGATGGAGAAGTAAGGGAGGTATACAGATGGAATTGAGGAAGGTTTGATGAATGTTGTGTCTGGGGTGGAATCATTGCACATGACTAGTAGAAGACAGAATGATCCACTTGAACGAAAATCCCCCCTTAGAAAAGAATTTGAAAGTTACAAACTAACTGGAAAAAATTGTAAAGAGAACTATCAATAATATTTGACTGTCTAGATGTAGAATTAGAATAAATGCTATGGTCCTTCATGGCATTCCTGTGAGATGTTTATCCAAACAGCCATTGCAGTCACAACATCAAGCTTGGAGTAGGTGATTTCATGGATGTACCATCGCTTTAAAAAGTAAGTGAATGATACCATGACTGGCGTCGTATCTTATCCTCCCCTTCTATTTCCCCCGCAATAGGTCTATTTTGCACGGATGGTGACGAGAAATGATAGTGAAGGCCCAAATTCACTGATTAAATTCACAGTCACACATTCATCAGTAAATTATGTCATCTTTCAAGATCTTTTATATTTGGGTAGCAGCAGATGGGGAGTTTGAAGAGTGTACTTGCACAAAGTGAGAGTGTTTTTCTGGTCAGTGGTTTCAGTACAAAATGTCTGTCAGTGTCGGGATGTGTGCATTAGGATAAAAATGTGCTTGTAATGTGCTTGTACATCCAGCACTGGCACGGCAAGCTTCTACTTTTAATAGCATCTTGAATACTTGCTTAACACCCCCCCGACACACACACACACACACACACACACGAACACAATTCTCTGCTTCCTTTAAACCAATTCAAAATTCAAATACAAAATGTGTCAAATGTGTACTCTAAACAGAATATGAAAACAAGCAAAACCATACACATTGAATCAAAATCTTTTATTAATGAAATTCACTCACTTCCCCACTTATTAAAATTTTCGAGTTAAGTTATATACATTCTGTAGGACAGGTTGATTTATCTGTCATCTGTATTTTAGCAAAGGGACTACTTTCTAGCATTCTTGCTCCTCTTGAGGAGTGAATTACGGAGTGCAATCTGAAAACAAAGATGCGAGAAATGCAAATTTAAATATTGGGCAAGGCAGTGATAAAGAGGTGATAATTGACTTGGGAATGAATGGCGCAATAAGCACTCAAAACAAATGCAGTGTTCACTCTATTATGTTTTAAAGAAGATTAATATAAAGTGCCTTTACCAAAATGTAAATATAATTTATATACAGAGGCAATTTTATGGAAAACATCTATATAAAATGTAACTAAAGGTTGTTTTAAGAGTGTTATCTGACTGTGCTTAAGGTAGAGATCAATGGTCATCTCATTTATTGACTTAATTTCTGAGAATATTTTCATTGCCTTTAGTCATCAATCAGCTGTTTAGAAAACAAAAACCCAACAAAAAACAAAACAAAAACCCCAAAACAATATAAATGAAAAATTAAGCAAAATCTCACCTGTTTCTCCTTAAAGGAACGCTTCACCTTCCTACGTCTGATCTTATGTTTGACCATATTAAAAGCCTTCTTTTTCTGTTTGTCCTTATTACTTGTACTGGCAAATGGGTTCATTTTTTGAGGACCATGTGCAAATTTTTCTCTTCCTTCTCGACCAGCCTGAAGAAATATAATTAAATAAGTATGAAATGAAATCAAAACTAAATTTGTATAAACACCATTAGACCTACCCTTTTAAAATAGAAAAGTGACTGAATAAAGTTGCTACTGTGCATGTAAAAATCATAATGCTAACAATTGCAAGTAAATAAATGCAAAAATATTTATTAATGTAAAGAATTTTAGAATTAACATTTTCTCCCAAACAGGATGATTGTTTTCATGGTAACCAAATTTGTTCTGATACTGTTTACCTCTAACGACTGTTCTGGGCTACTATCATCTGTTGCATGTATTCCTTGTAATGCTTGGGTGCTACTACTGACTATGGATTATAATTAATCCTACGTCTTTGCATTCAAGAGTATGGGAAAAAAGCCTTTCTTTTGGTAGCCTGCCCCTTCAGATAGAAATGAGAAATCATCACAATGTTTACTGTTTCTATTCTCATCATGTGGTGTTGGCCAGGATTCAACTCTTACTTTTTGAGGCCCTCTTGTAAAATCCAGTACATTTTAACCATAATGTACCAAAATCCATCTATTTAAATTTAATTCTTCACTAAAGAAAAAGATTAACAACAACAAAAACAACGAGCAAACAAAGATTCAGGTATACAGTTGATTTCCCGACATCACAATGGGACTGATATACTGTATGGAGCTGATCTTGTTGTATTGAAAATAACAATATTATTGATGCAGACGCAAATCTGAATTTCAGCCTGGGCTATGCAAGCACATCACCAAATAAACCAACAGATGAAAGAAGAAGCTCTAACTCAACCCTTGGTCACCTTAGACAACATCATCAGAAGAAATAACATTGGGTATAGACCTGAAACCCTGACAAATGCCTGCAGTTTCCATTCACTTAGAATAATGGGCAAACCAAGCCATTCCCTTTCAGAATACTTACCATCACAGTGGCTAATCTTGACTCCTTGTCATGAGCCCTTTTCTTGTGCACCATTTCTATATCTCCTAGGCTTGGTAGCTCCCGGCTAAAACAGTAGAAAAACAAACAATTCAAACCACCACAAACATTAACAAAATACTATTAAAAGTAAACAGCATCATAAAAAACAAACAAATTTTGTAGACAAAGAATTTTGTCTGATGATCAAATCTGTCATAGTATAATTAAAAAATTATGTTACAATACAACAGGAACATTCAAAGGTAGCCATACCAAAAAAATCAACTATTGTTTTGAAAAGGATCCTAATACTGGATATTACAACTTTAAAACTTTTGACAAAAAAGCTTATCAACAGCCCTCTAATCTTCTTCACTTAGATATAGAAAGAAGCTACAATGTACATCTTAAAAATTTTTATCCATTTTTTTTTTTTTTTTGAAAACAGCGTCTGGGAACATGGTAGAGAGTGAACAGCGATGACTAAACACAAAAAACTTTTCGAAAAACATTAACACTTTTTGTAAGGTAAAAATAGAAGTCAATGAGCATGTAAAATATGAATATTAAATTCTACCAACCAAAATGTGAGATTTTTCACTGTGAGTCTACACTTCCTCATTGAGACTTATGACTGCATTTTAATTTTGCCATCACAAAATTATGCTTTCTCTAACACTAAACCCCAAAGTCAAATAACATACTTGGTCTCAGACATTTCTTCTCTCTTTCTTTTTCTGGCCTTGCTAACAGAACCTGGTGATTTGCCAGCTGTCAAGGTCTTTGCAATCTGTCGTTGGTTGATGGCTTTGAAATCCTCATCCGTCATTATCCTCGTTGCTGACACTACCTCAGCAAGTTTCTGTTTCTCCAGTATTTGTTCTGGAGTCTCCTCAGGAGCATCCTGAAAGAAAATTCCAAATTCATTTTCACAAATTTGCATCATATAAGCATATAAATTTCCATTTATTAACAATACATAGATCTGGGGCCTTCCGAAAAATCACAGCATATTGCTTTAGTTCTACTTCTTCTGAGTCACAGATGTAATTACAGAAGAAAGTTAATTCAGTTCTCCTTCCGAAATCTGTTACAATGCCGTACATGCTACTAAGTCAAATACACAAGATCACAAAGACAAAATAATATATAGAACACATTATTCAATAAAATAAAATAAGTCAATGTTAGCTATCACAGAACAGCACTCTAGAGAACCAATGACTTCCATCAGCAAGCCAGCGACCAGTCCTTGATGGTCAATATTAACTAACCACACCATCATTGCTTGACGCAGACATTCACTGGTGAAAATACCCAAGATACCACATCATGGTTGGGACTTCTAAAGGATGACCAGTATGAGTGAGGCTAAAGTGTCAAATTCACATAAAGCTAAAAAATGAACGTACATTGGTTTCTTCATTAAAAGAAAATCTTCTAAACCATCATAAACAAAGTAACTACTGCAGAAAGGGTGACATAAGTAGGTCACTAACTTTGTTATCCTCCTCATCAGAAGAATGATGGACGTCAATCCATTCACCATCACTGTCATCATCGTCTTCACCTTCACTGCAAGACTCCCAGCCATCTGGAAAAACGTTTTTGGGAAAGCTTTTTTTCGAAACAATGTAAAGGCAAAGAGATATCCCTCAAACTTTTTAAGAAACAGTCCTCCGGAAATGGTTAATTAAAGGAAAAAAAAAACCAGCGACTGGCAATAAGTATTTTCTTATGACATTTTCAAATCCCTGCCAAATTGCATGCCAGTAGTCAAAAATGCATGTCACCTCATACATCCATCACTGTTTCAAATAAAATGTAGTGTTGTAGGGCACCACTTAAGTTTTGAATATACTAGACTTTAATTACTGTTCAATTTCCTCATGGTTAGGCTTATTCACAATCTTTGTTTTTCTTGTCCACTTACTCCTTTAGGCAAATTGTTACCTTGATTTTCCTTCTCTTCCTTTTCCTTTTCCAATTTTTCAGGGATAATTTCTGCCCCAGGAACAAAAGATTTTGTGTCACTCTGTCCATATTGAAGAATGGTCAGCTCTTGCTGGAATTCTGTAGGTTTACCCTGAAATCATTGAGATAAAGCAAGGAGTATATTAGAATAGGAGAGTTTACTTCGCCCTTTTCGAGAAGTTAATTTCGGTGTGATCTCCCTTCGGTTGAACGAGGTGCCACATGGAGCTATTAATAGTTCCATGGGTGCCTTTGACATATGATTACGTGCAGCACATGAATGTGTTTATCGATACTTACCTTTGGCATAGGGCCTTATAGGCCTAGACCCTCAACATTGAAGAAAAAGTTGTTAAAATAAAATTTGTTTGGCTTATGTTGTTCTTAGGGGGGACCTGGAAAGTAGTTTCTAGATGAGAGTTGTATCTAGAGGTGGATATCAATTTTGGGGGAAATATGTTTGTTACCCGACTCTCTCTCTCTCCCTCTCTCCCTCTCTCTCTCTCTCTCTCTCTACAATCAGCGAAAATCGGCTCCAAGCTGACAGAGCTAGGGTATAGGTCTACTACGATAGAGGAGTCTATACATTCTTTCTGTAGATTTAGAATGGAAAAATGTCTCTTTTTTCCTACTTTCAGAGCAAATATCACTATTTGACCATATTGTGCTGTTCTTTTAAAATTCAAAATGTTAGCCTGTCTCTTGGAAAGAAAAGGAATCTGCATAGATGTCCATTCCAAACCATTCTTAAACGCATTGATTGTTGTGTAAACAATCGTGTAGTTAGGGACGCCAATTCTCCCATCACGGTATTTCCAAGGGACGTAACTGAATTCCGTACTACACCCTTCAAATAGTAAAATACTCAAAGTAAACAATCTGTGTTTATTAGTATCTGTGGATAACGTCTGTGAATGACACTAAAAAAACCCAATCCAAAAAACACAAGTTATAGATTATGATAAACAACCGATTCTTTACCTAGCAATAACAAACAAAACAAAAAACCCACACACAAAAAGAAAACAAAATGAAAATAAGATAATCCTTACCACTCAAACCCCCCCCCCTCCCCCAGCCCTTTAAGAATATGGTTAGGGACTTTCTGCCATGAACACTAGCAATAATATTCTTTTCTTTTTTTTTTTTTTTTACATAGTTTTGGTCTGTAGGTAATGTTGCAAGTTTGATAACATCCTAAATCTCAATCCAAGCCAACTACATAGATCTCCACAAGGGTGTATGGAATGAAAAAAAAAGAAAAGTACATGTCGGAAAATTGCACTTCTCACACCAAACCTCTTCCTTCTTAACCTCTATACATATGTTTGCTTTGACCCAGGCTTTGATAGTTTTGGAATAAACTTTATACATTACCACACAAGGTCATTGCACACAGAAAGCCTGAAAAAAACCTAATGTTTTCACAGTAAAATGTTTGCATAATTTGTTATGATTTCTGCTCATAATCCGAGGTACACTGAATCTAGACAGCATTAAATTTCTCACTATTTCCTCAAAAAACATGCATTTCAATTAATATTATTAATGTCAGTAAGTTTAGCGTTTGTGTATGTGAAATGATAAATATGTCCTCAGTGCATATATATATAATCAATCATAAATATGTCAATAAGAACAAAATAAAAGTCAGCACAACTCACCCTATCCTTCCTATGCAACATCTTGGGGTTAATATTTCGATAGAGCTGAATAAGTGATCTAGCGGCCATGAAGACAGCTGTGGTAAGAAAGAACATTGTTGCAATTTCATAAACTAAACAAAGTACTTGAAACAACGTCAAAACAAAATTTCCCGATATTATAAACGTCTGGAGAAGATGACTCAAAATAAAACAAAAAAACAAAACATAAAAGAAACAACAACAAGGACAACTCCATAGTGATTAGGTAATGTCAATGGAGAATGTGTTTCACCTCAATGTCGAGTAAGGAAAAACAAACCAAAAGAAATAATGCTGTTATAAGTGTTATATAAATGCAGACAGAAGTTGCCAAAAATTGAATTACAAAAAAATAAGCAAGACTGCTAAAGCACTTTGTAATCAGATTTCACTTTCCACCTATCAAATACCTAAATGTCCGAGTCAACAGTTTGAAAGAAGTATCTAAAATTCTATCAAACTTAAGAAAATGATAGGTATAATTTTCCAACAAGTCATGAACTCTACAAAATGATATGATTTCAAAGGCAGACTTTTTTTTTATGTTCACAATATCAATAAAAAGGTGCCAACAGAATATGAAGTTTAAATACATAAAGAGGTCATGAGGTAAAGGCACAAAACAGTTCAAAATTCAATGATCATAGTGGAAGTGTTAACAACTGTTCAATCTTAATTCTTGTACGTCATTGCTAAGTTACATATATCTATCAGTTCTTACAATGATGTTTTAACTGTCTGCGGAAACATTTCTTTCGAAAACATTATTGCAAGAGTTGCACAATACAGTATTTAGATTGATACATCTACCCATTAAAAATCTTTATAGATCTTTCCTATTACAACTCTTAATCCATAAATGTGTAATGCATTGTATTGCATTGGCAATGTGAATAAACATGTATGCCTATTTCTCATGCTGAATCATGGTACGCAGACAAAAAAAAGGAAAACAGTTTGTTTGTTGTTTTTTTATTGCTTATTTTGTTTTGATCCTTTTTTAAACCTGTTTTTTTCTTTCTTTTTTTTTTTTTGCATTATCCACAAAATGTAAATAAAAAAAAAGCAAAGCAGAGTTACTTCATAAGCACCCAGTACCTATGAACAGGAAGATAATACAATTTCAAATAATCCAGTCAAGACAAGTTTTCCATTTTCATAACCTCTTTGGAATGAGACATGCCAGAACAAAAAATCCCCTCAGAAACATCTCAAGCCTGCATAGCAGAATCATCATGCAAAAGTCTAAAAGGAGTAGACATTTAAGTTTACCGTTGGATGGTCGTATTTGGGTAACCCACAAGCATATGTTTAACTTACTGTTATCTTGTGATTTGTACTGCATTACTTAATGTTCACCTTACTTTTACCTTGGTGTGATTTGTACTGCATTACTTAATGTTCACCTTACTTTTACCTTGATGTGATTTGTAGTGCATCCCTAACTTCAAACTCACTTTTCCTCAGTGTGATTTGTACTACAATGCCTAATTTTAAACATTTTTAGCTTGGTATGATTTGTACTGCATTATCTAATGTTAAATTTACTGCAGATCTCAGTATAATTTGCACAGCATTACCTAAACTTAAACTTACTTTTATCTCTGTGCGAATTGTACTGCTTTATGTTAACTTACTTTATCTCTGTGTGATTTGTATAGCACTAGTGCTCTAAGAACACGCCCCTTGGGAGATTGAAGTATCATGTTGTTAGACAGACCATTCATGTAGACAGACTACAAGAAATGAGATTTTTACAAAGGCTGTGGTTCTCATCGATTCATTCTTAATCTCTCATTAAACAACCAATCAAATACACAATCTCAAAGGCTAGCGACATGATTAAATAAATCCAATCAATTCATTTCTTTCCTAGCCTGTCAATCATGCAATAGATCCCCACATGCTAATCAAAGGAATATGTAGCCTTATGTTTGAGGGAGTGGAGACAAAGACCAGTCACTCAATTGACCAAACACAACAAGCCAAGGAATGAGGAATGTCTCCAAATTCACTGTCACCACATTGGTGAGATACAAATCATTGATTTTATTGATTCAGTTGTTTAGTAACATTCATTAAGCGATGAACAATTTAGAACACATGTCAGAGTAAACTCATTGTTTGCCCTGTTACCATACCTCTGCACCATATTATGACTTGCTGTCTGGCAGGTAGAGCTATGTGTTTTGTGGACGGCCTGCCCACCTGGACATTGACCATTGTTTGCCTTTGTCCGCTTGGGCAGAGAGGCATCTTTCTGTCTGGCATCTGCGTGGTGGGTAGAGCCATGTGCTTTGTTGACGGCCTGCCCACTTGGTCCGTGACAATGTTTGCTTGTCCACATGAACAGAATGATACCTTCCGTCTGGCAGGTACATATACATCCCTATCAACTTCTAATAAAAGCTAACATTTATAGCTTAATCAGAAAACACAAAATGTACTGGGATATATATGTATTAAGTGGGAGCTCTATGAACAAATAAAATAGATTTTGTCAAATTAAAAAGTAAAGTTTCTGTTCAAAATTGTGTTGTTAGCAGAGCTAGGGAGTGTTGTTAGAGTGTTTATATGGAAAAATTCTGTTGTCCGGAAAAACCGTGGTGGTAGGCGGACCATTTTCTTAGAAGCTGTGTTCTTAGAGCGCTAGTACAGTACTACTTTGACTAAAGTTAAACTTACTTTTATCTCTGTGTGATTTGTACTGTGTTAAATCTTGAAGTAAATCTTCTGACATAGCTAGAGGGCAGCGTACACAGATTTCACGGACAGCATTAAGGCCTACAGCCATCACTTCGCTTGAGTTCCTCTCAGTGATGAAATTGTTGGCAATGGTCTTGAGAGCATCCTCCACAGCATCAGGAGGCACCATGTCATGACTTCCTTGAGCCACAAAAAGTAACAGTCTTGTGACCTTTATCAAAACACATTTATAGGTCAATTCTTATGTTGTGCCAGCTCTTTCTCTCTTTCTTTGTATATTGAAGCAAAAACAAACCGTCAAAAATTTAGAAGGCAGGAGAGAGAGAGAGAGAGAGAGAGAGAGAGAGAGAGAGAGAGAGAGAGAGAGAGAGAGAGAGAGAGAGA